>BQNB010072715.1:0-32343 GCA_026074375.1 Tanacetum coccineum
ATTATTTACTCGTTCTGGCAAAACGTATTTATACTATATTTTTACCTTGTAAACCTTATCTACCATTTGTAATGGCTATATCGCGTATCGAATCTCATCAAGTGTTATGTCTCGTAGTGTAGAACAATGACTGTAACTCGTTCCTGTATGACCCCTGAAGCAATCGAAGAACTCGTTAATTGACGTGTGGAAGAAGCATTAGCTGCTTATGAGGAATCCCGTGCTGCTAACGCTCTCGAAGCTGAAAATCAAAGCCAAAATAGCAGTGACGGTGATAATGGAAATGGTAGAAATGGAAATGGTGGAAATGGAAATGGTGTAAATGGAAATCCAAATGAGAATGGTAGAGGTGATAGGCTTATTGCTCAAGAATGCACCTACCAAGACTTCATGAAGCGTTAACCACTTAACTTTAAGGGAACTGAGGGAGTTGTCAGGTCGACAAGGTGGTTTGAAAAGATGGAAACAGTGTTCCATATCAGCAATTGTCCCGAGAAATACCAAGTTAAGTATGCTACTTGCACCTTGTTAAATAGTGCTCTAACTTGGTGGAACTCACATAAGAGAACCGTTGGGACTGAGGCTGCATTTGTCATGTCATGGAAAGAGCTCATGAAGTTAATGCCTGAAGTGTACTGCCCAAGGAATAAGATTCAAAAAATGGAAACTGAACTCTAGAATTTGACTGTGAGGAACAATGATCTGACTACTTATACCCAGAGATTCCAAGAGTTGACTATGTTGTACACCAAAATGGTTCATAAGGAAGAGGACCAGGTTGAGAGGTATATTGTAGGTCTCCCGGATAACATCCAGGGTAATGTGATTGTTGTAGAGCCCACGAGACTCCAAGATGCTGTTAGGATTGCCAACAACTTAATGGACCAAAAGTTGAAGGGATAAGCTGTGAAAAATGCTGAAAACAAAAAGAGATTTGAGGCCAGTCAGAGAGACAACCGTGGACAGCAGCCACCATTCAAAAGGCCGAATGTTGGAGGTCGGAATGTGGCAAGAGCTTATACGGCTGGCAACAATGAAAGGAAACCAAATAGTAGACCATTGCCTTTCTGTAACAAGTGTAAGCTTCACCATGAAGGACCGTACACAGTGAGATATGGGAAGTGTAACAAGGTTAGACATTTAACCCAGGATTGTAAGGTCACAAATTCCACCACTTCTACCTAGAGAGGTCAAGTAGTGAATCAGAGAGTTGTTACTTGTTTCGAGTGTGGAAGGCAAGGACATTTCAAGAGTGATTGCCCAAAGTTGAAAGAATAGAACCGTGAAAACAAAGCTAGAAACAAGAATGGAGTTGGAGAAGCAAGAGGAAAAGCTTATGTGTTGGGTAGAGGAGACGCTAACCCCGATTCCAATGTCGTCAAGGGTACGTTTCTTCTCAACAACCATTATGCTTTTGTATTATTTGATTCGGGTGCCGATCGAAGTTTCGTGTCGACTACTTTTAGTACTCCGCTTGATATAACCTACGATACTTTAGATGTTAGCTATGATGTCGAATTAGCCGACAGAAGGATTTCTGAAACTAATACCATACTTAGATGTTGCACGTTAGGATTGTTAGGCCACCCATTCAATGTAGACTTAATGCCAGTCGAACTTGGAAGTTTTGACGTCATCATCGGCATGGATTGGTTAGCCAACCATCATGCGGTGATTGTTTGTAATGAGAAGATCGTGTGGATTCCCTATGGAGACGAAGTCTTGATAATTCAAGGTGATGGAGGCGTTAGAGGAGAGAAGTCGAAATTGAGCATTATATCGTGCACTAAAACTCATAAGTATATTGAGAAAGGATGCCCATTTTTTCTGGCACAAGTGACGAAGAAGGAAATCGAGGATAAGTCGGAGGAGAAACGAATTGAGGACGTACCGACTATACAGGACTTTCCAGAGGTTTTTCCAGAAGATTTACCTGGATTACCGCCAACGCGACAAGTTGAATTTCAAATCGATTTGGTCCCTGGTGCTACACCTGTGGCGCGAGCTCCGTATAGATTAGCACCGTCAGAATTGAAAGAGTTGTCTACGCAACTACAAGAACTTTCTGACAAGGGATTTATAAGACCGAGTTCCTCACCCTGGGGAGCCCCGGTCTTGTTTGTCAAAAAGAAGGATGGATATTTTCAGATGTGTATCGATTACCGCGAGCTGAACAAGCTGACGGTGAAGAACTGATACCCACTTTCGAGAATCAATGACTTATTTGATCAGTTGCAAGGATCGAGTGTCTACTCTAAGATCGACCTGTGATCTGGTTATCACCAACTCAGAGTGCGAGAGGAAGACATTCCAAAGACGGCGTTTAGGACATGCTACGGTCAATATGGGTTTCAAGTGATGTCGTTTGGACTGACAAACGCACCGGTAGTATTCATGGATTTGATGAATCGAGTGTGCAAACCGTACTTAGATAAATTCGTGATCATTTTTATTGATGACATCCTAATCTACTCCAAGAGTGAGGAAGAGCATGCGGAACACCTTAAGCTAATTTTGGAATTACTTACGAAGGAAGAATTGTATGCTAAGTTTTCAAAGTGGGAATTTTGGCTATCGAAGGTATAATTTCTTGGTCACACAATTGATAGTGAAGGCATTCATATGGACCCAGATAAGATTGAGTCTATCAAGGATTAGGAATCGCCCAAGACCCCAACAGAGATTCGTCAATTTCTAGGTCTTGCCGGCTATTACCGACGATTTATAGAAGGTTTCTCAAAGATTTCTAAACCTATAACAAAGTTGACTCAAAAGAATGTGAAGTTTAATTGAAGTGATAAGGCAGAAGCGGCATTTCAATTGTTGAAGCAGAAGTTGTGTAGTGCACCGATTTTGGCTTTGTCCGAAGGTAGTGAAAACTTTGTGGTTTACTGTGATGCTTCTGGTAAAGGGTTGGGCGCAGTTCTGATGTAAAAGGAGAAAGTCATAGGCTACGCATCACGTCAACTCAAGATTCACGAGAAGAATTACACTACACACGACTTAGAACAGGAGCGGTGGTATTTGCTCTCAAGATGTGGAGACATTATTTGTATGGTACGAAATGCGTTATGTTCACTGATCATCAGATCCTGCAACATATTCTAGATCAGAAAGAGTTGAACATGAGACAACGTAGATGGTTAGAGTTGTTGAGCGATTACGACTACGAGATTCGTTATCATCCAGGGAAGGGAAACGTAGTGGCAGACGCATTGAGCCAAAAGGAACGGATTAAGCCACTACAAGTTCGAGCGTTGGTAATGGCAATTGGTCTAAACCGCCCTATGCAGATTTTAGATGCTCAGTTTGAGGCAAGAAAAGAGGAGAGTTTTGGAACAGAGGATTTGTATGGCATGATTAAGAAGCTAGAGCCATGTACTGATGGAACGTTATGTTTAAATAGGAGGAGTTGGATACCTTGTTGAGGTAATTTAAGGGAACTGATTATGCCTGAGTCGCATAAGTCAAAATATTCGATTCATCCTGGATCGGACAAGATGTATCAGGATTTAAAGAAACTATACTGGTGGCCGAATATGAAAGCTGAGATTGCCACTTACGTCAGTAAGTGTTTGACCTGTGCCAAAGTCAAGGCCGAATTCCAAAAGCCATCCTGTTTGTTGGTTCAATCTGTGATCCCAGTATGGAAGTGGGAGAACATTACAATGGATTTTGTTACTAAGTTACCAAAGACATCAACGGGTTAAGATACAATTTTTGTAATTGTTGACCGACTCACAAAATCAGCTCATTTCTTACCAATGAAGGAAACTGACTCGATGGAGAAGCTGACGAGTCAATACTTGAAGGAAGTAGTCTCGAGGCATGGAGTGCCCGTTTCGATTATTTCTGATCGAGACAGTAAGTTTACATCTCATTTCTGGAAATCGTTGAATGAGGCCCTAGGTACTCAATTGGATACGAGTACGGCTTACCATCCACAGACTGGTGGTTAGAGTGAGAGAACCATCCAAACCTTGGAGGACATGCTGCGTGCTTGTGTGATTGATTTTGGAAAAGGTTGGGATAGACACCTACCTTTGGTGGAGTTTTCCTATAACAACGGTTATCACACGAGTATCAAAGCTGCACCGTTTGAAGCTCTCTACGGCCAAAAATGTCGATCGCCTATTTGTTGGGCTGAGGTTGGAGACGCTCAGCTCACTGGTGCAGAAATTGTTCATGAAACAACTGAGAAGATCATTCAGATCAAGAAGCGTATTCAAGCTGCTCAAGATAGACAAAAGAGCTACGCCGACAGGAGACGTAAGCCATTATAATTTGAGGTTGGAGATAAGGTCATGTTGAAAGTATCACCGTGGAAAGGAGTGATACGTTTCGGCAAACGGGGGAAGCTGAACCCTCATTATATTGGACCTTTCAAGATTCTTGCTAGCACTTTTCATGTTTCCAATTTGAAGAAGTGTTTCGTAGACGAACCCCTAGCTCTTTCGTTGGAAGAAATCCAGATTGATGACAAGCTAAATTTCATTGAGGAAGCAGTTGAAATTATGGACCGAGAAGTTAAAAAGTTAAAGCAAAGCAACATTCCAATCGTAAAGGTCCGTTGGAATTCGAGACGATGACCCGAGTTTACTTGGGAGCGCGAGGATCAAATGAAGAATAAGTACCCTCACCTTTTCGCAAATCCTTCATCCACGTCCAAGCTTTGAGGACAAAGCTTCTTTAACGGGGGAAGAATGTCACACCCCGTAAATTTCAGGTCAATATTTTAAGCTATTCCGATCATTTTTTTGAATTTTTACGCGTTACATTTGAATCTGGCAGTTTACCGGGAAGTTGACATGCGTAAATCTGAAAACGTCATCGAATGCGTCCCGACATCGGTTATTATATAATTTAGGCTTTATATGAGATATTTTATCTTTTCTAAGAGTTTCCTGATTTTTAATCCCTTCCGATATTAATTTTAGGGTTATATTCTTTAAATTGCGTTTTTCGCGTTTTTGACCAAACGGAACCCTGGAAACTCGAAATCTTTTTGTGTAAACTCAAGTTATCATCCGTCAAGCATTGTGATGCTAAAAATTTCGTTCCCCTCCCTTTGATTGACATATTGGACGCCTAAACCACTACAATGTCACCATGCATCTTAAATTAATTCATTTATGCTCCACTAACTCAAAATTTGATAACTTACCATGCATGTGAAGGAAAATGACATCTTTGTTGCCTAGTGACTTGCATGCATGCCACCTCTTACATATCACATGCAAGCTTGGACCATTTGACTTGGAAAAATTCAAAGTTGTGACATAATAGGAACCATGGACTAAATTTTTGAACCAAAATGGTCCTTGTGACCCTTGCTCGGCCGAACCTAAGAACACACACACTTTTGGTGTGTGTTGGTCATATGTGTGCACCATTAACCCTAAACCCTAGCACATGGACTATAAATACATCTCATATCTCACAACTTAGGGTTCTTATACATTTCACAAGCCACCAACAAAATTTTCTTCCATTTTCTCTCCTTCCTTGCCCACAGCACACAACACACACACAAACACCTTCATAACTTTTGATTTCTATCAAGATCCAATCATTCTAAGTTCATTTCCAAGAGTTTCTAAGGTAGATCCAAGTATTGGTTGGTTGATTTTCAAGGTTTTTCAAGATTTGTAAAATTAGGGTTTCTAGTTTTATAAGTGGGTTTTGCAAGATCTTGTGTCATCATCTTTTGCTTACATTCTTATAAGTATTTCTTGACCCATCTTGTATTATTTTGATGTTGTTATGATTATTGTTATAGATCTATGTTTATATCTAAAGATCCAAGTGTTTGTGGTAATTTTACAAAGGAAAGTACAAGTTATTTTTGTTCATCTTAAAATATATTAGAAGTCTTATGACAAAAACTCTTATGTTTATGTTATTATAATGTTCTTGGTAAGAATGAGAGGGATGAAGTGTTGGAAACAATAGAAATGATGATTAGTTAGCTTAGGATGTGTTTTGTTGTAGTATTAGTTGTGAACGAGATTAGGCTAACTATGCACTTATTGTTGAAGTTTGGTGGATGTTGGTTGTGTTTGGCCAAAAGACTTGCTGTCCCGAAATAGTTTTGAGAGGTTTGAGCGACTAAAATGCATTTTCATTAGGCTAAAAGTAGTATTTTTGAAGAGCTTGTTTTGAATAGAGTCGTCTTTCAGATATCAACACTTAAAATCGATTATTAAAACGACCAAGTATAATGGCCAAATGACCTTGAAACATTTTCCCCAAAGATCGAATGAGTGTATGTCTGATTGTGAATATCTTAAAAATAGAGTTTATCGGGACACTTTCGGACATTTTTGGACTTTCTAAACACTAGCAAAACATATAGTAACATATATATATTGATTAGTATCATTTAAAGACGTCATTAGTATATTTTAGGAAAAGCGATAAAGTTACTAAAAATAGTAAGTTTGGTAAAAAAGTTAGCAAAACGGACAAGGAAGTTAAGCGATTAAGGCTAGTTAGTACGTTTTGAGAATATGGAAACTTAACAAATATATGGGACGCTATTAACGTTTTGAAACTAAAAACTTCCCTAAAAGGGAAAGTTTCTATAAATAGTAACTTCTTGCAAGTGTCGGGATTTATCAGAGATGTTGTAAATTTTTCTAAATCTTTTATTACTAAAACACAAACACACTTGGATGCTTTAAATGATGAACATAGATGCTTTACTTGTTTACTTTGCCGAATGCTAAGTCATACCCATATCTAATCTAGGTCGCGGCTAGACCTCCTTATATCATCATCGTTCGTTGTGATTATCGCCCATCCTTGTTAAGGTGAGTTCATAGCCTCACGTTTTACTACTTTTACTCTACTATTTTTGGGGTGAGAAACATTGCTTGTTTTTAAACTATGGACACAGTTACTTTACGTTGCCTTTTCCCGATTACGTGTTGCCTAAGTAGCGAATAGACCACTATGCCTGAAACTATCATGAACCGTCAATTGCTTAGCCGACTGTACTGGTTAAGTGAGCGCGAGTGTTATAAATAGATCTATTGGGAGTAATTATCCCTATCAGGGTAAGTAGCGCTTACTAGTTTCGGAGGTCCCGAACAAACGGATATATACCATGTCAAAATGTTAATAGGCGATCTTGGTCAGATACCTTAAGGGCAAGTGATTCAATTTGGCAAATAAAATGCTTCGTTTAATTGAGCTTCGGTGTCATGAGCTTATTCCAACAGTAAATATATACTTTTATGTGAAGCTGTATCTGTTATAACTGTCACATGTGTACTGTAAACTTGTGGTCCACTTTTAATTCCAAATTTAAACCTATGAATTCACTCAACTTTATGTTGACCGTTTTAGCATGTTTTTCTCAGGTGCTTAGCTTTGGAAGTCTTGCTTGCTATTTGGGGTTGCCATGCATTGGACCTATTTTCAAGAATTATTATTTTCTGTCTTTAAACATCGTTGTCAAACTTTAAAACCTTTATTCGCTTCCGCATTTTATTTTAGGCTTATGTATAACTTTAACTATTTTTATTAATGCAACGATGTTGGATTTTCAAACGTACCCCTAGAGGTTGTTCTTTGTATCTTGTGCGATGTGTATTATGACGTCACGCCCCCGGACACGTGTTTCTATCTAGGCCCAGTTTAGGGGTGTGACATGGAAGCATAGTTTCAAGTACTGGAGAAAGAGGATCACTGATGAATGATATAGAAAATTTATTCAGTGATAGAAATCTCTTGGATTAGACTTCAATAAATATTACCGGATCGAAAGTCTTGTTTCTATTTCCGAAAGGAAAAGAAACTACAAGATCAGACCCGCTGAAATCAGTAGAAAGAGTGAAGTCTAGATCCTGACAAAGAGTGGAATGGGTGGGTAAAACATTAGGCATATGAACTCTAGGTTCTCCAAAAATTTCTTCTATAAAAACTCTAGTCAACTCGCCAAGATCGGGCTCATACTCAAGAAAAATATTATCCTCTTCAGAGTTGTAGCCGTCACTATCAATACCCGGTGGTATTGAGTCATCGGAAGCAAGAAAAGTATCAATCTCCTCTATAAGAGAGTCACTATCCTCGACGGGGATTGGAGATAGAGAGAAAGACTTGATAGAAATTTCAAAATTAAGTTCTTCCGGAGGGCGAGGAGATGAATTATCATATAATAATTTTTCAAGAAGACGAATATCCTCCTCGTGATCAAAATTAATTCCCAGTGGAATTGGATTGATAAGAGCGAGTTCACCGGCGAACTCCTCGAGAAGAGGATCAATCTTAGGAGAAAAATCGATAATAGAGTCAATGAGATAGTTTGTGCCATCAATATCTTCTAACACCTCATCATAAATCGGATTCACGTCACTAGAAATGGATTTAACGTCAAAATCAAAAGGAAGGTTCGAGAAAACGTCCTCCTCCATAATTCATTCGCTATCACTAGAATATTCACTAGAGGTAGAATCCCTATAAGAATCAAAGAGAGGTCTAGAGAAAATCACACAATTATCTTCAAAAACGTCGAGAGGGGAATCGTCAAAAATTAGCAAATCACATTCACTTTCATTATCGGAAGTAGCCTCGGACTCACTTGGGTTTTGGACAAGGTTCTCAGCACTAGACTCATTATCTTCGTCCGATTCCTTTTCAGGAATAGTGTTAATATCCTCATCCTCCATTATGAGAGAGTCCTTAGGCTCTTCAATCCGGAAAGAAGTCGTGATTGCATCAAACGAAGGAGTTTCAAACATATCCGTATTCGTAGAAATTATACTCTCCTCGTTGTAATCGTCATCATCGTCATCATCATCTTGGTAAATGAAGCTTTATAGCGAATCATGATCTTGATATAAAGAGTTAATTCTAGCCGCCTGCTCTTCTGCTAGCAATTCTGCAATACTCTTTTCTTCTTGTTTTTTCTGAACTTGCTTATTAATCCCCTTTTCTTTTGCTTGTTTTGGTAGAATTTCATCAAGACGTTGCAAATCAAGAATAAGTTAAAGTAGAAATTCTTGAATAATCTCTGGTTGATGTTGATCTTCTTCAAAAGCTTGCTTAACTTTAAGAAACTTCTGCTCAGCTCGAAATAGTGCAATACACTTTTCTTCAGCAGGTATTTGATCATACTTCGTCAAAAGAGCTTGTATAGCTTCCAAGAGATTTTCTCAAGCTTGCATCATTTCCATATTTGTTTCTTGAAGAGGTTGATGAACGACGGAATACTACGGGGGTTGGAATTGGTCAAAACCGGAAGAATTATAGAGATTTTGATTCATTTGTTGACACTCAAAAGTCGCATGAGGACCCCCGCAGTCTTCACAACAAAGATATTGCTGTGGAAAACTTGGTGAAGTTTGTGGAAAATTATCAAGGTTTTGATTGAAACACGGGTCCTGATTGTAAACAAACGGAACTTGTGATGGACAATCGTAACTATAATGAGCGTCGTTCCCACATAACTCACAAGCAGAACATGGACATCCATTTTCATCACTCAAACTTCCACAGAAGACACGTATGAATTAGACGGATGATCCCATGAGAATTAAACAGTTGAGAGATAAAGAAGAATATTTTTGAATTTTTTTTATATATTAAAAACAAACACAATATTTTTGGTAACCAGAAGTCAAATTGCACACGGTAGCTCTCTAGAAAAACGCACAAAGAAGCGGAGGAGCGGCAAAGCGCGAAACTATTAAAAACCTTCTCCTTTCGGGTCGAACTTCGTTGGATCAACCCTCCTTATACCTCTCTTATAGTTTGTTTACAAAAGGTGAGCTGATTTAACAATTGACATCACGGTTTCTTTTGTTGTTTTTTTTAATTTTTTTGGTTTTTTAAATACTTTAGGAAAAGTATTTGTGATGATTTCATATATACTTTTATAATCAAAAACAAACCAAGAAAATAAAATATTTTTGTATTTTTATAATTTCTAATAAAAAAATGATAACTTCACGGGAAAGGATCTTCAAAACACAAATCTTCAAACGTGAACAAGAATATCGTTACGCACCTCCCCGACAGCGACGCCAAAAATTGATCCGTCCTGACACACACGTAAATATGTATAAGGACAAATGCAATTATAGTATAGTAATAAGTGTTCTAAAAGGATTTAAGAAAATTACTCTTGACCAAAGTAAAGTTCAAAACCTTCTAGGTCGTTTCCCAACGAGGTGCGAATTGAATATCGATGTTAAGTTCGTGATCGCGAGATTTGAATGATTCAAGATTTTTGGTTTGGTTTTCTAATTCTAATAACGCAAATGGAAAGCGAAATCAAGTAAAGGCAAGCTAAAATTGAAAGCAATTAAGGTTAAAACATGAAAACGATAACGGGAATCAAAACCCGAGCTTTAAAAACATAAATTATCAAATTCTAACCCTAGAAAAGCAAATTTAATTTTTAAAAGACCTAAATGATAAAAGAAAATTTTAAAAAAAAAAGAATTATAATTTTTTGACTTTTATTTAATTTATTATGACTTAAAAACAGTTTTAATCTAAAAATAATACTAAAAATGCTAAACTATTTTATAAAAATTCCAAAAAATTACAGAAAGTACTTAACAATAATACTAATGTAAGAAAAATACAACTACTAAAATAGGGCTTATAAATAAGCCCAAAAAAATCAAATAAGCTAAAAAGGCTGAAAACTGAAAACGTGTTTAAATATTAAGTTGTGTAGACTTATAAACGAAAAAGACCCCAGGGCAGTTGGTTAAGTGTGTTGTGTGTGAGGTGTTGGTGCTATGAAGGAGAGGTCACAGGTTCGACCCCTATGGCCTCTCTTTTTGGACAAAACATTTTTTTTAATTTCTTTTTGAAAAGCTTAAAGTATAAGAAAAACTAAGCACTTTAAATAAAAGACATTTTGACAGAACTTATCAATAAGCAGATAAAAAGCTAAATTAAAAGTGACAGTTAGGCTAAATTTAACTACAAGACTAGAAGCTAAAACTGTTTGGCTTTTTAAGTAACAATAAGCAAAAGAAAAACAAATAAGCTGAAAGCATACCCTAACCTAGTCCTAATAAGCACAAGTGAGCGGGAATAAACTAACAAAATAAGCTGAAAAGAACTCTAAAAAAACAAAAACAGCAGACTTCTTGGTGGAAAATAAAGGACTTATGACTAACTTTAGGCTAACATTTAAGGACTTATAGGTACTTAAAATAAGCTGACAACTGAAAATAGATTAAGAATAATAAGCTAATAGTACAAATAAGCAAGAATTGAGCAAATTTAGCAAAGAAATAAGCTAGAAAAGAAAAGAGCAAAAAGGTCAGTATATGCTGATCAAAATCAGTATATACTGAACCTTGTTTTTAAAAAATGCCAATTTTAAGCCCTAAATTTAAGCTATAATGAACTTAAACTATCAATTGAAGATCCTAAAACAAACTTACTCTATCCTAAAATTGCTAATGAAAACTCGATTACAAGACTATGGAAATGAGATAATAAATTAGACAGATTTTGATTCAAATACAGATAACAATTGCACACTTATATCAAACTCATTCTACTGCATTATGGACCTTAAACAAACATGAAATCAATACTAATTACCACCTAATGAAGATCTAAACATATAAGCTACATAATCACCACAGATTCAAAACATTAATAGACATAACCTTAAATTTGAAAACTAAACATTGACAACTTATAAAAATTGACTTTTTAGATTAAATTTAAGCTTGCCAAAACTGATTTAAGAGCCAAAAGCTACACAAGCAGTCTTAACTATGTTAAGACTGCTTGTGCCAAACACCCCTTTAAGATTTTTAAAATCTAATTTAAGCTAAATAGGACCACACTAAGCATGGATTGTTAAGAACAGATGGATGTTTATGCATAATAAAGACATTCAAGCAAAAGTTAAAGAGAAATAAGCACTAAAATAAGCTAAACTAGATAAGCAGTATTAATACTTAATGAAACGGTAGAAACTCTAAATGATCTTTTCTTTATTCAAATCTTCTTCTAAGCTATTTAATAAACATAATAAGCTATATTTAGGCAAACTATGCATGATTTATCAGTAATAAGCACTGAATAAGCAGTAATGAGCTAAAACAAAAAATAATCTATAAAATTGTAAAATGGGACTTACTTTGATCCTTTGCACAAAACAAGGATTAAATGCTCTTAAAGAGCTTTTCTACAAGCTAGTAAGAAACCATATGCCCGTCTAAATTTGGCTTATCATCCAGAATTTAAGTTGAGGTAGTTTTGAGAGATTTTGATATGAAAGCTTAGATAAGCTTTTGAAAAAGCTTATCTAAGATACACAGGAATATAAGAGAGCTTATATAAGCTTGTTTAAATTAACTTTTAAGATACCAAAAGAGCTTTTAACATAATTGAAAGATGATTAAACTTAAAACAGAATTTTTCATTAAAACTTCTTAAAAGAGTACATTGCTTGGTAAATAAAAGTACAATAAGTTAAATAAGCTGGTAAATAAGCTGAAAATTAAAGCTACACTAAAATTACACTAGATAGATTTTTCTGTGTGTGATTGCCTCGTATTTATTGTCTTCAAGATGTCTCTTCTAGGGTTTGAGGAGCGTCCCTCAACTTCAATCTCATCCCTTGATTCAAAAGCCAATCCCCTGAACCATTGATTCTTCTTTCCACGTTTTTTTTTCACAAAATAAGAGTGCAAACTTTGCTGGCTTGTCTTGTTGTCTCATTGGCTTCTAGTGGCGTGGTGAGTGGAAGGGAAATGGGAGTTAGTGGGTTGGTGGCCTGGTTTACCCTAGTGTGTACGTGTGTAGCAGGGTAAAGGATGGGGGAAATGGTGGATAGTAACAAAGGTGGGTGTATGATTTTGACTGGGTCAAAGGATAACGGGTGTTATGGGTAAATAGGATGTAGGGACTAACGGTGTAAATGTCATGGACTAACTATGTTAGTCCTTAAGGATTAACGGTGAAAAGGTTGTAGGATAAATAGGCTAACAGAGTTATAGGCTGTTAAAGTGGTTTGCACTTTTATGTTGGGCCGGTTTGGATTTAGGAAATGGATTTCTTATTTAAGGCTTATATTTAGTAGTATTCAAATTATAATGGGCTGACCCGGCCCAAATAAATGGGTACGGGTTGGCTCATTAGAAATGACAATGCTTTTGGCTTCGTTTTCTCATGCTCTTTCTAAATCCGTGCTCGGTTTTGTCTGTTTTAGCTTCGTTTTTGTCCTTTAGTGAATTTTCGATACCTGCACAGTATACAAAACAAAACAAGCATATACAATAAATTTTCGTGTATTTTTGGTCATTTTAAGTTTGTTTTATTAGGTAAAAGGTATGTGTAATTAAACACATACCAGTTACCTCTTGCGAGCAGTGAATCATTAGAATGTTTAGATACACTCTCAAACCTAGTTCGAGCAATAGTATCCCTCATGGTTTCTTAGCACCTAGGACCACTTAGCACCTAGGACCACCACCTGAATTAGTTCCTTGGGAACTAGATTCATTAGGTGTTGCCTTAGATTGGTTCTTATTTATGTTACCACTGTCCTACTCTACTTCTAAGCTAGAAGCAGTAGTGGCAGCCCTCACCAAACTATCACCCAACTCCTTATGGACAGCCTTATCTGCAATATTTTTAGTAGGATCACTAGACTGAGGTACCTGAGTGTCCTTTCTTTTAGGCTTCCTAGGTTGTTGTATCTTTTAAGGTTGAGTAGATGGTTGAATAAAAGTAGGTGGGTGATGGGGATCAGTTGGAATTGTTGAACCTTCACCCAATTATGATTGGTTTTTTACCACCATTGTTTGAAATAAAGGTGTTACTCTACCAGAAAAACCTTTGCCTACCCTTCTGTTAGCCTTAAAATATTGAGTTGAACGTGAAGTTCGTCCATTACATGTATTGGTCTCGGTCATTCAATTAGTTAACGTTGTAATAGGCTAATATCGGGAATCGGGCTTGATAGTTAATCTAGTATTATATATGTTTCGGGTTTAATCCTAAACAAATCCCGATCCTGGTTCCAGTCAAATATCCTACACGTTTCTTTAAATATGTCAGGGTATATATATACTCCTTTTCATTAGGAAAAGGTGGTTGGTTATTCATTTGTAAAACATTTCATCTCTCTAAATCAACCATTCTCTCTAACATCTCTCTTGTTTCTCTCTCTAAGTTCATCATCTTCTTTCTATGTTCTTGGTTAATTCGTGGCTGAATTCGTGAAGTATAAGTGTTAATTGGGTTCCTACAATTGGCATCAAGAGCCTAAAGTGGATATGTGATTCGTGTGGTTTACATAAGCTCAATTTCGTGGCTTATTTGTCAAAAAGCCCACGGCTTAATTATTTTTGGGCATATTGGTTTGTTAACCATGTTCTTTCCATGTCATTCTTATTAAACATGTTATAAAGCTACCATTCGATGCTAAATACAAGCTTGAAAATCAAATTTAAAGCTTATAAGGTACGGCTTATATAAAGGTTCTAAGTGGCGGGTTGTTTTGTTTTTGAAGAATCACAAAGAAAGTCGTGTTACTTTGTGATTAATCATATCCTAAACACTTAGTTTTATATGTATATAAGCGTATTTTATTAGTTTGAAGCTTATAGTATTCGATTTACTAGTGTGTTCAACATGGCGGTTTGGTATGTTTTAAGAAAAATCAAGCATAAATCGTGTGTTTGTATGTTTAATCATCATATACACGATCAGGTGAAAGCTTCAATAGCTTGATTAAGTATTCAAACAGCTTATTTGAGCTTATTATTCTCGGCTTATTACATGTTCTTGGTGGCGGTTTGGATTGTTTAATGATAATGGTCCCGGATTGATTAAATAAGCAAAAGTAATGTTTGTTTAATACTTGAGTGCTAATACAAAAGATCAAATTAGGTATTACTTGTCCTTTAGCCGAATTAGTAGGAAAATAAGGTGTAAAGTGCCTTTTAATATAAAAGTATATGTGGCGGTTTGACTAAAGGATAGTGGCGTTTTGATAAACAAACACACTAGGTGGCGGTTTGCCAACCAAGTGGCGGTTTGGACAGGTCTAGAGGCGGTTTGATTATTTTAAGTGAAAAATCAAACGTTACTCTGTCCAAAATTAGATATCCAAGTCGGTTTGGTTAAAATACAAGGCGGTTTGATTATTATACTACACGGCGGTTTGACAAAAACACACGACGGTTTGGTGTTCAATACTGATGGCGGTTTGGACTAGGTTAGGCAGCGGGTTGAATTAAATAATTGTCAGCAGTTTAAGATCAATTATAACAGGTAGTTTGATTATTTTAATACGCAGCGGTTTGGTAAAAATAAGCGGCGGTTTGATCAATTTAAGGGCCAGCGGTTTGGTAAAGTTTGGAGGCGGTTTGATCTAGTTTAGGCAGCGGTTTGGTAAAGCCTTTAGTGGCGGTTTGCTACAATTTAGGAGGCGGTTTGGGTTAATATTCAGTGGTGGTTTGGTGACATTCTTGGTGGCGGTTAGCCTATTTTTTTAAATACTTATTGGTCATCTTCGAACTTTGGACTCTAAACGACACAACTTAAACCTAAACAAAACATCAACCTTAACCACAACCAAGCACTTAAAAGACAATCATATCACAACAAACAAACCTTAATCACAATCAATTATTCATTCACGGTTTTCTATTGATTTTGTAAAATCCTGTTAATTCATTTATCGGTTTTAATCATAGACGTGTAAAATCCTGTGAATGATAATTGTATTCAAAACCACAACCTCAATCACAACACATCCACTTCAGATCCAACAAATCTTTCATACTTCATAATTCATAACCAATCATTCATCATGACTACTCCAATCAACACATCCTCAACAGATAGTCAAATGCATAACAATATCATGGCAGCAGGGTTGAAAGATCGACCACCAATGCTTGGACCAGGAAGATATGCTCAGTGGAGATCGTGTTTTCTATGATACATTGACACTAAAGCAAATGGTAAATATCTGAGGAAATGCATTCTTGAGGGTCCATACAAGCTAACTATGGTACTAATTGAAGTTGTTGCAGTAACGGAAAATTCTCCAGCTATACCAGAACATAAAGAAGTTGAGACAGTACACAACATGTATGCAGAAAACAAACCGTATTTTCATGCTGAAAAGGAAGCAATTTTCTTGCTTTTAACTGGTATTGGAGATGAAATATACTCAACTGTTGATGCATGCATGACAGCTAATGAGATGTGGATAGCCATTAAAATGCTACAACAGGGTGAATCATTGAACATCCAAGATGTAAAGATAAATCTGTTCTGGGAATTTGGGAAGTTTACATCTCATAATGAAGAGTCAATGGAGTCTTATTACTCCAGGTTTTATAAGATGATGAATGAGTTGACAAGGAACAACTTGCATGTTACAACAATGCAAGTGAATGTTCAATTTCTTCAACAACTTCAACCAGAATGGTCAAGATTTGTGACGATTGTAAATAAGGCTGAAGATATAGATACTGTATCATACCACAAACTCTTTGACATTCTGAAGCAGTATCAAAAGGAAGTTAATGAAATCCGTGCAGAGAGAATAGCTAAAAGTGCAAATCCATTAGCACTTATTACGGCTGCTCAACCATATCAAGAAAATTACCATTAAGCACCAAAACATCAAAGATCATATGCATAACCACCAAAACAATCATTCTCCACAGGTTCAAGTACATCTACCAAGAACAAAGGCAAAGAGATCGCCAAACCAGTTACACCTCCATCTGAGCTAGACTCTGATGAAGATAATGATCCTGAACAAGCTCAGAAGGACAAGCAAATGCAAATGAATTTGGCTCTTATTGCAAAGTATTTCAAGAAGCTCTACAAACCTACCAACAACAACCTTAGAACTTCTTCAAACTCCAGGAACAAGACTGAAGACACCTCTCCAAGGTACAAGAACGACAATCAGTCTGGACAGTTTAGGAATCAAAGGACAATGACAATTGTTGGGGCAAGGGAAACTATAGGCAGTCAGGTAGTGCAGAAGAATGGGATACAATGCTTTAACTGCAAGGAATATGGGCACTTTGCTAGGGAATGCAAGAAGCCAAAAAGGGTTAAAGACTACTCGTATCACAAGAAGAAGATGTTGATGTGCAAACAAGCTGAGAAAGGTGTTCTACTGCAAGCAGAGCAAGTTGATTGGCTAGCAGATATGGATGAAGAGATTGATGAACAAGAATTAGAAGCACATTACAGTTTCATGGTGAACATTCAAGAAGTCTTACCTGCAGAATCCAGTTTAACTGATAAACCATTGGAACAGGTACAATATGATGATGAATATAATGTGTTTGCCAATGAGATACAACATTACGGAGCAACCTGAATCCATTAATGACATATATGTTTTGGAAAAGGATGATAGCAATGTCACTCCTAATTCATCAAATATATAAAATAATGATAATCAGGTTAACCAAAATGTTGCAGAATGTGCTAATGAACGTGCTGCGCTTGCTAATTTAATTGCTAATTTAACTCTAGATACTGAGGAAAACAAAAGGATTTTAAAGCAATTAAAGAAAACAAACGCATCATTGACTCAAGAATTGAAGGAGTGCAATTCTAAACTTCAGGAGTCTAATAGAGCTCTGAGAGAGTATACTAGTACTCGGGATAGTTGTCTAATTGCACTTCAGAACAAACAGACTGAGCTTGAGAAGTACAAATGCTTTAATGACCAAACAGTTGCTTATGACAAACTTCAAACAAAGTTAAATGATACTCTAGGACTATTAGCTTGAAAAGGAATTGACATAAAGAGGGTTTAAAAACAAAAGCCTATGAAATTTTAGTTGTCAATCAGAAACACGACGATTTAGTCAAAAAGAGTCTTTTAACAAAGTTAGAATTTGAAGGTCTGCCAAAAGAGAAAACTAAGGTTATTTCAGATTTAAAGGTTAAAGAAGGAAAAGATATTGACAAGATGATTGAAATGGACAAACAAATAAAGTTTTTGAATGAAATTCTTTATAAAGGCAATCAGTCAATTCAGACCATTCATATGTTAGCACCCAAATGCGCAACGTATAATGGTAGAATCAACCTTTGTTAATCCACAGTACCGTCAAGAAAGCTCAATCTAAAAAGCCAGTGTTTGGTATGAGATCCCATATGATACTTCTGATCCTGCAAACAGATTTGCCCCTAATAGGGAAGAGACAGCGACTCTTAAAAATGAGAGTAGATCAAAATTTAATAAAGACACAGAGAAACCATATGATTACACAAAACAGAATAGTCTTTATGAAATTTTCAAACCACCCTCACAAGCGTATCTTGATTAGTTAGAACGCGCAAAAGAAGTTAGGAAGACAATGTGGAGAAAAACATTTGTTAGAACAAAACCAAACATTGCTAAAAACATTGCCTTTCTTCCCGTTTCAAAATCCATTAGTAAAAGTAGACAAGATTATAATGACATGGAATTTAACATCAATTAATTTAGAACACTTGTTGATCAAGCTTGGTCTAAACACTCTAATAGTAGTTTTCCTGCGCCAACTGCTCTAGATATGGAAGTTTTGATAAAATCATTATTGATGCCTCTTTCGATCAAACAAAAAATGATAGTTTTTGTTTTGTTCATGAACTTAAAACGGAAATGCATGAAGATCTTGAGTACGTTAAATCCCTTGAAAAAGAGATTGACGAACTTGAATGTGAAAAGGCTAATTTTTCAAACATTTATGATCTACTTCTCGAAGAGTGTGTGTCTAAAGACTGTTTATGAGTGTTCTTATTTGCATTCATTATCTGATTTAGATGAGATCACTGAATTGCAATGCTTATATCTTCATAAAAACAAAGAATGTGAATGTCTTGCACAAAAGCTTTCAAAACAAACTGAAAATGTTAACAAAGAAGTTCATAATAAGTTGTTAAGAAGTTTTTCTAAACTTGAACAACACTCGATTTCAATTGAACTTGCTTTACAAAAATGTCACGAACAAATGAAAAATGATACAGTTTGTAAAGAAAACGCATCAAATGTATTTCAAAAAGAACGAGAACAATATCATGAAATACAAGATTTGAAAGCTAAACTGCAAGACAAGAACATAGCAATTAGTGAGTTGAAGAAACTCATTGATAATTTCAAAGGAAAATCTATGGAAACTCTGCTTAATAAACCATTTGTTGTTCGACAACCAAATGCTCAATGGATTCCAAAACCATCAGTTTTAGAAAAACTGACTCCTTTTTCAAATTCTCCTGAAATGAGAAGTTTTCAAACAAAACAGTCGGTTAACAAAACTAATGTGTCGGATGGTTTATCTAGACAAGTCACTCAACAGACTTTGCCTCAGAATAGAAAACAAGCAGAAATAAACACAAATGTGATTAAACCAGGAATGTATAGAATTGCCACTAGCACAACACAAACTAGAACACCACAGTTGCTTCAGACTTCTAGGAATACTAATCCTCACGTGTCTACATCTACAGGAGTAAATCACTCAACTAGTGTTAGCAGACTACAACTTAAGAGCTATCAAGTTAAATATAAGGTCGTGCTAAACAATAGTTATGTGAAGTTTAAGGGGAGTAAAGTAGAAGACCACCATAGGATTTCTAGTAATTCCAAGAAAACAAAGTATGTAACTGCGTGTAATAATAGTTTGAATTCCAGAACTACGAATGTTAATGCTGTTTGTGCTGATTATGGACAATGTGTGTTTAATTCAAATCATAATGCTTGTGTTTCTAGATATTTGAATGACGTAAATGCTAGAACTAAGAAGCCTAATGTAGTGCCTATTAGTGCTAGTAAACCCAAGAGAAAAGCGAACAAATCTATTGCAACATCACATAAGAAAACAGTTGCATCAGATACCATTATTCAGAAATCCAAGAGTTACTATAAGAAGTTGTATGAGAATACAATTGAGTCATAGAAATGGTGGATAGCAAAGAAATGTCCAACAGGATATAAATAGACACAAAAGCCACCTAAGACCAAACAGATATGGATATCTAAAATCAGAAAAGATGATGTATCAACAAGTATTAGTCCCACTATAGACATTGTCTTTAGGATTACTAATGTCTTGAAGATATCAAACTCCTTAGGATCCAATTTGTCCAATGTTCCATCGACCTCTAATTCTCTTGCAGATTGTACAACTCATCCTATTCATAGTTGACTCTGGATGCACAAAACACATGACGGGCAATCTCAAGTTGCTGTGTAATTTTATTGAAAGATTTCTGGGTACTGTTCGCTTTGGCAATGATCAATTTACTCTAATTCTTGGTTATAAAGATTTGATTCAAGGAAATGTCACGATCAAACGGGTTTATTATGTCGAAGGACTCAATCACAATCTTTTCTTGGTTGGTCAGTTTTGTGATGCTGATTTGGAGGTTGCTTTCTAGAAATCTACTTGTTATGTGAGAGATCTTCAGGGAAACAATTTACTCACGAGTAATCATGAATCTGATCTCTACACAATCTCTCTTCAAGAAACAACCTCATCAACTCCAATTTGCTTCATGGCTAAAGCCTCACCAACTCAAGCATGGTTATGGCATCGAAGACTGTCTCATCTTAACTTCAATTACATCAACTTGCTTTCAAAGAAAGATGTCGTGAATGGCCTACCAAAGTTGAAATATGTCAAGGATCAACTATGTTCATCTTGTGAAATAAGTAAAGCAAAAATAAGCTCATTCAAGTCTAAAGCTGTTCAAAGTTCCAAAGGAAGGCTAAATTTGCTTCATATGGACTTATGTGGTCCAATGCGGGTTGCAAGCATAAATAGGAAGAAATACATTCTGGTAATAGTTGATGATTATTCAAGATACACTTGGACTCTCTTTTTATGATCCAAGGATGAAACACCAGAAGTTCTCAAAGACTTTTTCACGATGATTCGACGCAATCTTCAAGCTCAAGTAATTACTGTCCGGACTGATAGAGGCACGGAGTTCTTGAACAATACACTCCATGCTTATTTCAAAGAAGAAGGCATGAACATCAAACTTTTACTCCTCGAACACCTGAACAGAACGACGTTGTCGAAAGACGAAACAGTACTCTAGTTGAGGCTGCTCGAACGATGCTTTCAGCTTATAAGCTTCCATTATCATTTTGGGCTGAAGCAGTTGCAACCGCATGCTATACTCAAAACAGATCAATAATTATATCGACTCATGGAAAGACGGCATATCACATCATTAATGACATGAAACCTACTATCAAACATCTTCACATCTTTGGTTGCATTTGTTACTTAACTAGAGATGGTGAATATCTGGATAAGATGAAAGAAAAAGGGGATCCATGTGTCATGGTGGGATATTCTACTCAGTTAATGAGATATCGTGTTTACAACAAGAGAACACGCTTGATAGTTGAATCCATACATATAAGGTTTGATGAAATCCAAGAAATGGCGTCTGCTGAAAATAACACTTCAGGCCCGTTCCTCAACGACAAGAGATGTATGTTGACAATAACTCCTCAGACCTCGTTCCACAAGGACAGAAGGCGTCAGACTATGACAACTTTGACCCTGTACCCCCAATACAAAATGTTGTTCCTCCAGCAGACAAGACAGATTCGTTACAACAAAAGTTGTAATTTCTATTCAATCCTTTGTTTGAAGAATATTACACTCCAACACATGGTCATGCTGAGGAAAACAACAATGATCAAGTAGCAAATGCATCGTCTCACCAAGATGAATTTAGCAATCCTTTCTGTACACCGGTACAAGAAATTGTTGAGTCTTCCTCACACAGCATTGATAATACAAATATGCATTCATTTTAACCATAAAGCCATGATTTCCAATGGACCAAAGATCATCCATTAGAACAAGTTATTGGCAATCCTACAAATCCAGTGCAAACAAGACAACAACTTGCCACAGATCCTGAAATGTGTATGTTCGCGCTCACCATGAGTACAGTCGAACCAAAGAACATTAAGGAAACAATGGCGGATTCTGCATGGATCGAAGCAATGCAGGATGAACTTCATCAGTTCGAAGACTACAAGTCTGGGAACTCGTCGATAAACCATTTGGGAAGATGGTTATAAAGCTAAAGTGGTTATGGAAGAACAAAAAGGATGAAGATCCGACTGTAATTCGCAACAAAGCGCGACTTGTTGCTAAGGGTTATGCTTAGGAAGAGGGTATTGATTTCGAAGAATCATTTGCTCCAGTTGCTCGTTTGGAGGCAGTTTGGATTTTCATTTCCCATGCAGCATACAAGTCTTTTCCAATCTACCAGATGGATGTGAAAACGACATTTCTTAATGGTCCACTGAAGGAGGAGGTTTATGTTGCTCAGCCGGAAGGGTTCGTTAATACTGCTCATCCAGAAAAAGTCTACCTTCTAAGGAAAACTTTGTATGGATTAAAGCAAGCTCCAAGAGCCTGGTATGATGAATTATCCAATTTCCTGATGTCCAAAGGCTTTACTAAAGGTACAATTGACCCAACTCTATTTACGATAGGATACGGGGAGGATATTCTACTTGTGCAAATTTACGTTGATGACATAATTTTTGGGTCTGCAAACCCTAAATATTCTAAAAAGTTTGAAAAATTAATGCACAGTAGATTCGAGATGTCATTAATGGGGGAAATGAAATTCTTTTTAGGACTTCAGATCTACCGGTCCTCAAAAGGTATCTTTATCAATCAGGCCAAGTACGCTTTAGAAATTATGAAAAAACATGGAATGGACAATTGTCACACCATTGGTACACCATTGGCTACAAAACCTAAACTAGATGTAGACTTGAGTGGGGAACCCGTTGACCAAACTAATTACCGTAGTAAAATCAGGTCACTCATGTACTTGACATCTAGTAGACTAGACTTAGTGCAAGCAGTATACTATTGTGCTCGTTATCAAGCACGACCAACAGAAAAGCACCTCAAAGAGGTTAAAAGTATCTTTAAATACCTAAAGGGTACCATTAACATGAGACTCTGGTATCCAAAGGATTCTGGCTTTGAACAAACAGCATTTTTAGACGCTGATCATGCCGGATGCATTGATACTCGCAAAAGCACTTTTGGAGGGATACAGTTCCTTGGTGATAAGCTAGTAAGTTCGATGTCAAAGAAACAAAACTGCACTGCAATGTCTTCAGCAGAAGCAGAGTAAGTGGCATTATCTGCAAGTTGTGCTCAAGTAATGTGGATGATGACACAGCTTCAAGATTATGGCTTCAACTACAACAAAATACCGTTGTACTGCGACTCATAGTCAGCCATAGCAATCTCATGCAACCCTGTACAGCATTCTCGTACCAAGCACATCCATACTCGGTATCACTTCATAAAGGAACAGGTTGAAAATGGTATAATCGAACTATATTTTGTCAGAACTGAATACCAATTAGCTGACATGTTTACAAAAGCCCTTCCTGAAGATTGGTTTAAGTATCTTGTCAGAAGGATTGGTATGAGATGTTTGACTCCAGCAGAACTGGAGGTTCTGGCAAATGAGACTGCTTGATATCATCATCAAACATCACCCTGTATATATTTTTGAGAAAAGAAATGTACAAAAATATAAAACTTCAAAAAGAAACTACAAAATCAGAAAAACAAAAAAATTCCAAAAAGATTCTTCTCGACATGTCTCTTGGAATCGATAACATTTACGTACCTAGAAATGTCGATTAACATTGACACGGGTGTATAAATGAAGTTCGAACGAGAGTTTCAAATGTTTTCAAAACATGTCATTTCTAATTTTCTTAATGGCTTATGTGCAAATATCAGTACATACCCCGTAATTCAAAGAAAGGAAAGTTTATCTCAGAAAGATAACTTATCCTAACAACGAGAAACTAAACTTTTCTCGGTCTTGAGCTGTTCTTTCAAGACATTCAAAGTTTTGAGCTCAAGAAAAGGATAGTGTACGTTTCAGTGCGCTTACCCTTCGAGTTAGAAGAGAAGTACTCTAACATTTAGTTTTTCAAAAACTTGAACACAATATTTCAAGAATTTCTTACTTGCAATTCATAAACTTCTAAAATTGTGTGTTCAACACTCGTTCCCTGACAAAGATTTCCAAGACAATTCTTCAACAATTGGTGTCAATTTTTAAATGAGTCAATATTTTAGAGGGAGTTTTTCGAAAAACAAAGTTTTAATGAGTTTGGATACATCAACACGACAATTCCCATGTATTCAAAACATTACCAAAAAGTCACTTAACAACAACAAAGTGATAACAAGAAACAAAGAAATTTATATTCTTTGTTTTGTTCAGTTCAGTCTCTTAGAAAATATTAAAATTTTCAATTTTATATCTAAGATGACTCAGTGTTCTACCTCAATTGTATATTTATTTTACAACTAGGTATCATATTTTGGTGTCAAACATATGTAAAATTAAGGGGGAGCAAAAACAAAAGTTCCAAAGCATTCATGCTATGTTTTAACATTTTTCCTCCTAGGATTCTCAAGACAAATTTTAATCACCTGGTATTTTCAAAACTAAGTGTTTATTATTTAAAATAAAGGGAGAAATGTAATTAAAATATGATCTAAATGACTCAAAGTGCTGAATAGTCGGAAAAGGTTTTATGGTTTCGATCGTTACCCAACAACATCTTAATTTCACGACGATTCTGAAGTCATAAGGTGGTTAGGTTAGGAATCAGTCCTATGCTCCAACCAGAACCGGAGGGATCTACCCAAGGACACCCCATAGTTAGAAATAGCAGTCCTTAGGTATGATTGGAGAAGAATGAGTATAAGGGAATAATGCCGAATAAGACTTAAGTTATCATCAGAACAATCATAACATGGTGGTAATGATGACATCTTAGTAAGCATTGAAAGGATTGAAGAATGAAAAAGAAATGTATGGATAAAGGGCGAAAAGAAAAACAGCCCTCCACACACTTAAGGCAGAAACCGGGTCAATACATAATCTATCAGAATCACAAAATGATTGCTTGTATTGAAAACAAGACATCATAGACCCAGTGATGTACTACACAACCCTTCCCAGCCATTCGAGTTTCTCTTAAAAGAAACTTGTCTCATTTGTCACGGAGATACATACGACTTCTATTGACTTTCTCACTCCGAGTTAGTTAATATTGAATATGTGGCAATCTGCTCTAGCCTTTGATTACTAAAAACCAAAATGCACTAATCGAGTCTAGAGCCAAGAGATTAATTTATAAATCTCGTTAGGACACATTCCATGACAAACACTTGTTGAACACCATCAAGTTCACAAGTTGTTAACAAGAGTCCTACGCATTATCCCTGTGATTATGCCAGAACATTCAGAGTGATACTCTTTAGTATTCACAATGACGAATGGAAATCCTTCTAGTGTCATCATCAAACAGCACTGCGGTAGGTGACTTGCGAGATTCTATATGAATCAAGCTCGTGTCAACTGGATATCAATTTGGTCCAGTAAATGAATTGACGATTCTAATGCAACCATACTCAGACGAATGACAAAACCATATTCGTCCACATCTGCTGGTTATCACTAACATTCAAATGCAGGTATAAACGACGGTGTTGCAGCTTCAGTCTAGCAAAGTCATATTCATTACCATATACTCATGCTCAAACAACAAAGACATACAATAAGCATCAAGATTCAAGAATCAAGAAAGCTCAAGATTTAAAGACAAAGTCTTCTGCAAACTCTGATGTAAAGCTTTCAAGATGATGCATAGTATGGGCATGTTGGTAAAGACACATGAACACAAGGTGGCGAAGACGTTAAAGACAACCAAGGAGAAAGATTTAAAGATCTCGAAACTAAAGACAATGACAAAGGCTCAAGATCAAAGATCGCAAAGCATGAAGGAACAAGCCTACAGCGAAGACAAAAAGAAAGACCAAGACCACATGAGCTTAACGACAAAAGCAATCTCATTGATCTCAAGAAGGAGTGTTGTAATGAACTCACTTTGAGGGAGGTTGTTAGCCTCAAAATATTGAGTCGAACGTGAAGTTCGTCCATTACATGTATTGGTCTCGGTCATTCAATTAGTTAACATTGTAATAGGCTAATATCGGGAATCGGGCTCGATAGTTACTCTAGTATTGTATATGTTTAGGGTTTAATCCTAAATAAATCCAGAGCCCTGTCCGAGTCAAATATCCTACACGTTTCTTTAAATGTGTCAGGGTATATATACACCTTTTCATTAGGAAAAGGTGGTTGGTTATTCATTTGTAAAATATTTCATCTCTCTAAATCAACCATTCTCTCTAACATCTCTTTTGTTTCTCTCTCTAAGTTCATCATCTTCTTTCTATGTTCTTGTTTAATTCGTGGCTGAATTCGTAAAGTATAAGTGTTAATTGGGTTCCTACACCTTCTCATATTTCTAAAAATCTTTTTAGTATGAGAGGGTGCAATATAAATTCTCTTATGAGTTGGAATCCCCTCAAGTTGTTGGTCCAAAAATATTTGCACAAACCTTGGATACATTAAAAATTTACCAAACAAATTATCCAAGTTTCTAATCATACTATCAAAAATCAATTTTGAAAAGTTGAATTTCTGATTTGTAGCTAAGCAGATAATGGCAGATGCCATAGTACTACTAAACTCATTCCATGCAGTAGTCTTTGGACTTAGACACTGTAAAATAGTATGAATTAGAAATTTCCATTATGGGGAAAAGAATGGTTTATAAAAAGTTAGTTTTTGTGAAATTTTCTCATACCCCATCAATGCAAGTTGTTCAAAAATGGTAGAATTTGGTAAACAATCAATACCTTCATCATCTGCTAGTTGAAGATCTCTTCTAACAGATTATTCAGTAATGATTATCTTCTTGCCATCTACTAGAGCATGTAACTGTTCTTCTTCATTGATAGTTTTGGCCACGACAATAGACTAGAATTGTTCAATGCGAAAAATATATATAGTAGGATTAATCGTTAATGCATACCTTATAGGGTGTACATTCAAAAAATCAACAATTTGTTCAAACCCATCACTCTCTGTGGGTTTACACAAAAACGCGACCATATTATGAGTATCTACAAACCTTAACAACCCAGCAGTAGTAACTCAGTAGTAGTAAGTTATGCCTAGCAGCATTAACTTTGAGTCACCAGCATTAACTCCAATTCCATTCCAAACAGCATTCCCATCATCAATCTAACACTTTTCTTTGCTTATCCTGCAAAATGTTAGTCCAAAAACCAAGAAAACACAAGCCATAGCAATTTTCACAATTATCACAGTATTAATTATACCTAACAGTATTAAGTATAACTAACAGTAGAAACTCAGCAGTATTAAGTATAACCAGCAGTACTAATTATACTTAACAGCAGAAACTTTTAATGACATGAATAACAGTACTAATTCATACAAAACTCTACAAAAACATAAAGAGATAAAAGACTTTAAAGATTTAGCATTCCAATACTAGCAATCAAATATTGAAATCTACTTACATCAAAAGCTTTTGTAAGCAAATCTGCAACATTCTTGTCAGTATAGATTTTGACCATTTGAATTAATTTCTTTTCATTGCAATCTCTAATAAAATGATGTCTGATCTCTATATGCTTTGTTTTTTAATGAAAAACAGGATTTTTAATTATGCAAATAGTACTGTTATTGTCAATAAAGATCTTGGTATGCATAAAATTGTACCCATAATCAAGTAATTGATTCTGAGTCCAAAGCACTTGTCTACAGCAACTTAAAGCAACCACATACTCAGCTTCTATTGTAGAATTTACAACTACTGTCTATTTCTTGCACTGTCGTGATATTAATCTACATCTAAGGAATTGACAACCTCCTGTTGTAGACTTCCTATCCAAGCTTTCTCTAGCATAATCGCTATCAATGTATGCTACTAAATCAATAGGATAATCTTTTGGATTCCTAAGGCCTAATTTTGGTTGACCTTTTAAGTACCTAAAAATCCTTTTCACAGCATGAAGATGTGAAACATTTAGATTGACTTGGTATCTAGCACAGGCACACACTGCAAACATGATGTCAGGTCTTGAAGATGTAAGATACATCAATGAACCAATCATTGACCTATACATATGAACATCCACTTCTTCACCATCTTCATCCTTGAGCAGAGGCTTTTGAGTTTCCATTGGTGTGCTTGCAGTCTTGACTTTTGTAAACCTAAATTTCTTTAAAATTTCAGAAACATATTTATCTTGACTAATAAATATGCCATCCTTCTTTTGTCGCACTTGTAATCCCAAGAAGAATGTAAGTTCTCCCATATAACCCATCTGGAATTTCTCATGCATCAACTTCTCAAATGCAATGCATAGCTCCTTCTTTGTTGAACCAAAGATGATATCATCCACATAAACTTGGACCAGCAAAATATCACCTTTGTACCTTTTGATGAATAAGGTCTTGTCAATTTTCCCTCTTTGAAGCCCATTATCCAACAAATATGTTGACAAGGTTTCATACCAAGCTCTAGAGCTTGATGTAGTCTATACAGTGTTTTTTTAACCTTGTATACTCTATCAGGAAAGTCTGAATCTTCAAATCCTGATGGTTGACATACATACACCTCTTCTTTAATCTTCCCATAGAGAAAAGCACTTTTTGCATCCATTTGATACACCACAAAATCTTTAAATGAAGCATAAGCTAAAAATAGCCTAATTGCTTCAATTTTTGCAACAGGGGAAAAGACTTCATCATAGTCAATCCTTTGTTCTTGTGTGTACCTTTGAGCAACCAATCTTGCTTTATTTCTTATCACAATTCCCCTTTCATCCTTTTTATTCTTGAAAACCCATTTAGAGCCTATAGCCCTTTTTCCATTTGGTAAATCCACTAAAGTCCAAACTTCTTGTAACTTGAATTGTAGAAGCTCTTCATGCATAGCCTCTATCCATCTTGGATCCTTCAATGCATAAATTACCTTTTTGGGTTCTTTTTGTGATAAAAAAATAAGCAAACAAGCAGTTTTAAAGGTCTTTGTGGTTTATTCTTTATTGAATAGTACTAACAAACCCATGTTCCTCCAAATTCTTTGACATCTTTCTTGTTTGTGTAGCTGATTGCAAATCTCCAATCACTTGATCAAGAGGATGATCTTTATGAATTCTTGTAATTGGATTAGGACTGACTTGGATTGTTGTATCCAAATTGTTCATCTCAGCCACTGCACTATCATCTTCATCATCTCTTGAGAAGTAAAATATGCTATCATCTTCCAAAGCAGACATATTTGGATCAAATGGAAGTTTAATGCTTGTTTTTCCACCAACAGCATTAACCTCATTTGTACCAGCAGCATTAACAGTTGAACTAACAGTATTAACATTACCAGTAGTATTAACATTGTTAGTACTGTTAACATTATCTTCCTTCTCTTGATCTTTACATTCACTATCTTTTCTTGGATCTTCATCAACCTTCTTTCCATCATCACTTGAAGGTTTAGATCCATCATCATGAGAACTCTTTAGATCTTGGGAAAATGGTGGATCATCAGTCCATAATGGTAGCAAAATGTAATCTTTGACAGGTTATGTCTCCTTTTTAGCTTGACCTGCATTATCACTTGCTTTTGTATCTACAAAACCATTAGACTGTATACCTGTAACAATTGGCTCATAATTCATTGTTCTTGTTAGTGCATCAATATCAAATAGCCAATTTGGCCTACTACCTACAACATTAGGTGTACTCTCACTAAACTTAATATGCAAGTTTTCTTCCACTATCCTTGTTCTACTATTGAATACTCTAAAGGCTTTACTATTCAAAGAGTATCCAACAAAGAAACCTTCATCAGCTTTACCATCAAATTTGCTTAAGTAATCTATGGTATTAAGAATGGTAACAGGACACCCAAATGGTCTCATAAAACTTAAATTTGGTGTTCTACTATGAAAAAGTTCATATGGGGTCTTGTTATGAGGCTTTGTTGGTCTTTAGATCATTTATTAAACAAGATATATATATTAAAGAACAAGATGCATAAAAGAAAGAATTGTTGTAGGTTTATAGTTTGTGAGGGATAATGAAACTAGGAAAAGGAGGGATCTATTTATAGCCTCCAAACCCTAGCTTCTCTACACTAAATAGCCTGCCATGTAAGGCCTTATGATGGGTCATTTTGGGCTTTTACATTACATGCCCATTTACAACTAAAAACATGTACAAACTAGCTATTTAACGTATACACTTTTTCGTACATCTTTGAGTGACCGAAACTTCATTGTTAGATGGAATTTCGTATCTCTAACAATCTCCCCCAAGATGAGGTCATGAGAATCTTCAAAACAGGTCGCTCGAACAAGCAGTGAAATCTTGAATATATGAATTAACTTACATACACTCTAATGTATCTTTTAATCCTGTAGTCTTTGTGGGGTATCCACTTGATGTGCTTCAACTTTGTGCTTCAACAGATTCCAAGAAAAGAAATGAATATATGATGCTGCATTAATTCATAACTGCTACTTTGTGATCTTTACTTCTTGCCTTTTTCTGAACTTTGGAATGACATGCTCATACCTGCTAAAATCTTGAAAGCTGTCTTGAATATTCTTCTACTAATCATCACAACATAAACATTTGACGAAGTATATATATTTCAGAGTAGCAGAGGCTTTATGTATTTGGCTTTCTTGATTTCTTTGATAAATTCGTCAGGTAGTAAGTAAGAGCATGGTGTCTTCATCGAATGGAATTGGAATCCCATGTTTGTTGGTTTCAAAATAGTCACCAACAAAAATGATTTTATGAAAATCCACTCAATGTGTTCTAGATAAAAATATTTTTCGAACACACTAAGGGTTTTATATTTTGAAGGGACCGAGTATAGACGATACTCAATCTGGTCGGTTAATAATAACCTCCAATCCGTGAGGACCGATGATTACAGTAAAATACTTGCAAACTTGAACAGATAAATTCATTAATAAGAACTTTCTTGACAGTTTCCAGCACGAGACAAGCATAGTTCTACTAATACTGAAGTATCCAAGATTCCCCAAATGTTCGCACGTTCTCAATACAAGATGTCCGTAAGACATACACACTAAGTATTTCTACTACTAGAATAGTAAAAGAGGTGAGTCGTCCAGTATAAATTAGTTAACTTATCTGCGACTTAGTCCGTATTATTCTAGTTCAGCATTTACTTCTAATAAAATTAAGTACCGTAGAAGGACTGTGGCAAAAATGATTAGAAAACATTTTCGATGTGCAAAGAAAATTATTTATGAACACACCTAAAGTTATAAATCAGTAATGAAACTAGATGATGTTTTTGAAAATATCTCGAAAGATATAATGCCTCGGGAAATCCAAACTTTTACAAGTACTTGAATGGAAATCCACTTTCACTAGTGGGGCAGCAGTCCGAAGACCATGCATTAGCATTCATACGAATAACCCTGGTGTTTAGTACAACATCATCCGCATTCTGCAACCTGAATATCGAAACAAAAAGATATGTTGTGTGATATCAAGATAGTTTGTTGTATGAACACAAAACAATTAATATCTTAGAAATTTTGAATATAATATCAGCTTTTTCCCTCCCCCTACACATGTGCTCAAAATCGAAAACTTGTTTTAGCACATGCATGGATAGGACTCATAATCCATTGAATCATATAGTTATCAGTTTTAATTTTAAGTCCACAGTTTTCTCCCCCCGATCAAATATTATGAAATAAGATGGAATGGTTTTTTAGATCAGAATGGACTTAAAAAAGAAGCAAACTCCCCCTCAATCGCAGAGGTGAGTGAATTGAGCACATTTATCAAGTGATTACTGAAACAAGACCTTTTAAATTTACCATATGTTGTTGTCATTTCAATCTTGTCAGCAATAGAATCAGCAACAGGTTGTCCTTGAAAACCTACAAAAATTGTTAGCAGAAACTGATTCTCCCCCGCAAACAATGACCCGTGTCATGTCTGGTAAAAAAACAAGAGTGACGAGCGGAGTAACGGAGAAACATTGCCGGTTTCTAAATGGTCGCGACCAAATCAATTGGATAAAAAATGTTTAAGTCCGGGTTCTTTTTGGCGACAAACTTTCGTATGGGTTCAGTCCGAGTTATAGTCTGAAGTAACTATAAGCCATATTACTAACAAAACTAAACTAAAACTAACTAATTTTTTTTTTTTTGCAAATCATTGCAAATTGATCGTTTCCAAATCTCACGGTGCCAACAAACTTCGCAACATAATTTATCAGCTTAGAACGATCACCGGTCATATGTCTAGAGCACCCTGAATCCAAATACCATAGCACAATCTGTACAACCTGAAATAACACAAACATGTCCTGTGAATGGATTCCCTAAGGATCCGGTTAGTTATCATGCAAATAAATCA
>BQNB010072716.1:0-27110 GCA_026074375.1 Tanacetum coccineum
CACGAAAACACCCGACCTGAGGCTTCTTAAGCTTGAAGATCAAATTAAATTCTTACTAAAAGGGTCGCGATCGGCACCCCCATCAAGCTCGACACACAACCCTTAAGCTTATGTCAATGCAGCCTATCCGAGCTCTCACCCAAAAAATCAAAACGAATCACCAACACTGAACTCCTTTGCTTTTCGTGAACGCACAGGTCCAACACTTCAACCACAAGCATTAGGAACTAATTTCGAGGCTTGAGTAAGGGATTACATGGCAGCGCATACCGAAAGAATGGAAATATTTGAGAACACCATCTTCAAGCAACGCGTGGAAATCAACGGTAGGATGACTGAAATGTTTGGGCTTCTCAAGGAACTCACGACCAGCAGAACCCTTGAGAAAGTATTGATAAGGGAATAAGCCAAATTCCTCGTCACCAAGAATGTAAACTCTATCTCCCTTGCAAGAAAGGAATAAGAAGAGAATAAAAAGACGGACGAGACACCTGACAACACTAAGATGCCTACCGAAACGGAAATGCCAGTAAGGGAGGCCGAGGTAATAAATGGAGCTGAGAACAGGGCCAAAAATGAGTCAATCAAAACACCTGAGAATGATGAAGCGGTAGAAGCATCCGGGTCTCAGCCTTTCGCGTATTACTTGAAGCATAAGATCAATGAAAAGCTGATCAAGGGACTAGTAAAAAACAACATATTCAATAACTCTTTGTCAGGAACCCGAGTTGGAAAGAAAAAGGCGAAGGCATATAAAGTATTATCTGGGGGACCTGTTTATGACGCGATTCTCAAGAAAAATATAACAACAAGGAGGACATCAGAGGGAATTTCAAAATACCTTGCAGCATAGGGGACCTTAAGAAAGTAACGCCCTCATCGATCAAGGATCCGATGTGAACGTTATGCCCTACTCCACCTACATGAAACCTACCGACGAAAGGCCTGCTGAGACAGACATTAGACTATCACTAGCTAGCCACTCGTACATTTACCCTTTAGGAATTGTTGAGGATGTGTTAGTAGAGGTCGCTGAACATGTATTCCCTGTAGACTTTGTGATTTTGGATATCAAAGAAAACGAAAAGAGGCCCTTTATCTTAGGAACACCATTCTTAACAACAACCAAGGCCACAATTAAATTTGATACATGCACCATAAGTCTAAGATCAGGAAAGAGTAAGGTAAGTTTCCATAGGATATCTGATTCCTCATGTATGACTGACAAAGGAGTTAAGAACGACATAGAGCCTATAACCCCTATCATGACTGTAAATAGGATAGTACTAGAATGGGAAGAAAGAATAAGACTCCACCTTGAGAAGGAGATGAAGTTCAACCAATGGAGGGGCAACAACTTCAAAAATTAACAACCCGCTTCCATTAAAGTAGAAAGAGGAATGGATGATGAAGGAGAAGTCATGTAAGAACGTGTGACTTCGAGTCTAGCTACAAGACTCGTTAATAAAGAAAAGCGCTTCTTGGGAGGCAACCCAATTTACTTTTCCCGCAAATTAGGAGTGTCATGTGTGTTTTAATTCTTTATAGTTTGCTTTATTATGTTTGAACTATCTTGTAATCATGCTTTGTTTGTCTTTAACCTTGTCTTAATTTCAATCAAAAGTATTTTGCAACAATAAGTGTAGGGGAATTTATCTGGCTTTTGAGCCAAGTTCAAACATGTTAAATGAATTGTTTAGATTAATTAGCGTCAGTTTCGAGTCATATGATTGAATTGTTAAATCTTAGGTTTTATGCAGCCATTTATACAGGAATTAACTTATGGAATGAAATGCAGGAAATTTTTCATCAGAAACAAAAATTTTGTTTTCATAGAACGTGGAGACGGCATCACGATTTACACGCGACGCCGTCACCACGACACTTGTGACGGGGTCACAACAACCCTAACGGCGTCATACGCCCAGGTTCAGAAAACTTAAAGTTTTTAATTATTTTTGAAAATAAAACTTAACATTTAATATATGTATTCTTCTGTTATAAACCTGCAAAAACCTAACGAGTTTAACAATTCTCTCATCTTATCTATTCTCCATCATCTTATATTTACTGATTTATCGAGTATCAACCCTAAATTCACGTTGTATATTTGTCTATTTTGCACATTTTTAATGCTGGTATAGTTGTCTTGTCTTTTGATTACAGATATTTTATGAGAAGAAGGCTTGGAATTCTTAGAAAGTTTTTATTGTATTAGTTCTTGAGGACGATTTAACCAGTTTTATCCACATTACTTCACCATTATTGAGCAAACAAGGAGTACTAGTTTCTTTACTGTTTTCTTTTTCCCTTTATTTGTTTTTACGGGTATTTTATTATATGAACATTGAGGACAATATTCAACTTAAGTGTAAGGGGAAAATAAGCCTTAGAAATTATTCTTTCATTTTTCATTTGCCTTGTCTTTAAAAAGATAGGTAATATATCGAAACATAGCATAAAGAGTAAATATTTTAAACACAAAATCTAATTTTTTTTTTTATAACAACACTACCAACGAAACCGAGTATTAATACGCTCATAATAGATTTATAAGAACTAGCACAAAAACCCTCAAATTCCACCCAAAAATGTGAGTTCGCCTTTTAGATCTATCGGAATTTCAGGTATCTATTATTAATACCCAAGATAGTTTTATAACCATTAGCGTTCTCGAGTTTAAGGAGTTGAGTAGGTCATATGTGTCTATTTCAGTCTTTACGGATGTGTACGTATGGTCATTGTCGCCTTTTCTGGAGTATTGAGACGGTAAGACATATATATGTAAGTGTAACCGATAACATATTAAATTCTAGAACTTGTTTTTGTGATGCATCCAGAGACCGCATAGTAAGTATTAGGATTTGCTTGATTAAGAGGCATAAGGATTAACACCATATTTTAAAACTATAATTGTATATGATGGACACAAAAACGCCCTGATCATATACTATTCCCACACCCTTGCCATGCACTCATTTTTTAGTGCAGGATACCCCTAGGTTTACAACCCTCCGAGCCAATCCTTTTTTCATGGTTCTTGAATATTTCTAGAGGAGTTCCAGATTAATTAATGAGAGCATTGTCACCCTCAACCAATCGTTAAAACCCAACTAGCCTAGCCTACCCTGAATGTAATCATTTTTAGTCCATTATTTGTTTTTTTAAACCCAAGTTAATATTTGAGTACAACGTTGCTAATTCCTTATCCTTGTAAAATACAGTTTTAGGACGATTGGGATTTCATTGTAATATTTATTTCGCGAAAGAATAGGGAACTAAAAGTTAAGTCAATACCCCCATTATGTTTGTCAAATGATCTCCATGTTATTTTGATCCACCTCAAATCGGGTCATTAGTTAGATTGTAAATTATCGAGTATGTAAAAGCTCAAGTGTAGTGGTACGTGTTATAAACCCCAAATTTGTAATTATGTTATTAAAAAAAAAGAGAAAGATATTGTGTAAGTAGTGTAGAGTTTGTATATCCTTCGTCAAAGTCCTGGCTTCGCAACGCAAGCCAGATTGTATTCTTGTAAATAATAGTTTTTTAACTCTTCCACTCCAAATTCCCCCAAAGCCACCCAAATGTATCCCATCTGTTTCTATTTCCATTATATGTTATCCTTATGCCTACACTCCACAACCTATTAAAAGACCACTTATACAGTAATGAATAACTGCTTACACTTACGTAAGGTTTGATCCTTTACCAAGCCTATGGTAATTTATATGCTATGACAGGTAATGAGTGTGATTTTCCGTTTCCCCCATATGTTATAATTTACTAATACAACCGATTGAAAGAGAGAATCCAAATACTTAAGTGAGGTGCTAATGTAAATTTCCGTGCTAAAATTACAAGGTCTAGAAGGTTGTGTTATAAAATACTTTTAAAGAGTAGGTAAAATGACCCTCATATTGCTATTGTCTAGGTAGAAAAGCCCATTTGCTTGAGGACAAGAAAATCCCAAGTGTAGGAGTATTTGATAAGGTGTCATTTTATACCATTTCTATGGTCGTTTAACCCCCTAAATCGTGCATTTATACCCAACATATGTATCTTCCTTTTCAGGTATTTGTCATTTAAAAGGTATTTGTGAAAGAAACACAAAAACTATGATCTGGTGGTTTTGGTGAGTCAAACCACATGATAGCCATTTTAGTGAGAGAGAGTAGTGAGAGAAAGTAAACTTGATAAAATGTGGAAGATACAAAAGACTCAACCCCTCTATGGAAGCCATAGAGGGGTATTTATACCACCACACATTACATAAAAAAACCTTGTTGACTATACTAGTCCCTGTGTGTGGTGATATGGTAAACAATGGTAATTCTGTAAATGTCGTCACGTAAAGTGAATTCCTAACAATCTTCCCCCACGGGACGATATACGGAATTACTTACAATATTTTCCTAACAAGTACATAATGATTAAGAACAAGAACTTCCATGAAGCTTCTAATGCTGATGATGTCTTCTATGGTGTTTGACTTTAAGTCTGCACTCCAACATAAATCATCTTTGTAGTACCTTGTAGGAGAAATACTATAATAGGCACGGACTAAGTAACCTATACACTTCTGGTTAAGGAGAAGCTTCTGAATTAGCTTCCCCCTAATTCATGCCACATAATCTTCATTTAGAAGCTTTTAAAGCTTCCCCCTAAACTAGTAATGAATCAGCTTCCCCCTAATTCATGCCACATATTCTTTATTTAGAAGCTTTCAAAGCTTCCCCCCAAACTAGCAATCCTCTCTTGAGCAGTTTCAAAGCTTTCTTACAAGCTTAGAATAATTAAGTGCATAGTGGAAATTTGGTAGGATACCACATCAAATATTACTGCTCCTTTAAGAATAAGCTTAGTGATTAATCTTTTAGGGTAAGCAATATCTGATTAGCAACGTATCTCTTACGCTTGAATAATTCTTTCTCACAACACTTTTCCCCCTGGAAATGTTCAAAATAATGCATATAAAAGTTCTCAAGATATCACTTCCCTCATGTGTCTGAAGAGATGCACCCAAAAGCCGTAATTTAAAGCGCTGATATTCTCTACGGTTATGACATTAGTCTTCCCGGCATTGCCTAACTAAAAGATTTTCAAGAAAGATGACTTATTAAAGCTTTCAAGAAAAAGAAAGGCAAAGACTCAAGGGTGTATCTACTCCTTCCCCCTTGCTGGTTTCGATACCTCAAAATTAGCAAAACCTTAGACGCACATTTACTTGAGTACTTATGTGAAGAATAAATTAGCTCAGATCTATCCTATGAGAATCAATTGCTGATAAAATCTCTACTCATAACCTCTCGCTGGCTATCATTTTACCAACCGTTATGTAGGCTATTTTAAGTAACCACTGATGAAGTAAATCCGATATACCAAACTTGAAACTGAAGTAGAATTCCCCGTTCTTGTGACTTAAGCTTGCACTAATGTTGGAAGAATAGTGTAGAGCAACTCAATACTTACCAAGAAAAGTATGAGACATTCATCACCCTTTACGATTATCCACAACGTCTTCAGCATGTGACACTGAGAACTACAATGTATCTCCTTTAAGTGATAATTTAACCATGGTCCATCAAACATCTACCCCGACTGCAGGTAATAGATAACCCAGACCTCATCCAAAATATTAAGCCCGAGCAAGTTATCATTGAACATCATTGTAACACCCCCATTTTTACAATATAGCAGCGGAAGCTAATCTGGGGTATTACTTCATGGATACAACAATCATAATCATAGAAAATGACTCAAAAGAGACGTTTGTTCAAAAGATACGTTATCATTCATTTCAAATCAGAGTTTTACAAAGGCAGGTCCCAAAATCTAGTTACATACAATGTGAATGATAACAAGTTTTAGCCATCTTCGAGTCCATGCCACTCCGTGCCGTATATTGCTCAATAACCTGAGATAAACATGCTAAAAAGTCAACACAAAGGTTGAGTGAAATTCATAGGTTTGATAAATAGTTTGAATACAGTATAGTGTAAAATAATATGTACAACACAATTATTAGAAATGGTATTGTTTTGATCTTATAATAATTGTATAAACACAATTATTATGAAAATGATATTGTTATGATCTTGGGTCATGTTATTATATACCCGTTATTAGTAATAATCGCAATGAATCATAGTAACAATGTATTATCCCGTTATTGCCTTGTTTGGTCTGATTGGTCTTGTTCTCATGTCACCAACACATTATCATCCAAAGTCAATTTAACGACTTGAAGAGCTCATAATATCAACATATTAACATCCAAAGTCAATTTAACGACTCGAAGTCAAATTTAACGACTTGTAGGATTTATTACTCTAACATTAATATCCAAAGTCAATTTAACGACTCGAAGTCAAATTTAATGACTTGTAGGATTTATGAAACTAACAGATTAATATCCAAAGTCAATTTAACGACTCGAAGTCAAATTTAACGACTTGTAGGATTTATAACTTAGACATTGATTGTAATGATACATCAGATTAGCATATAGTCTGGTAAAACACTTGTATCCATACTTTATACCATGTATCCTCCTCACGGGTTTAGGAAATAATTAAATAGATTAAAAGTGAGGCTATGAACTCACTAAGTCATTGAAAAGTAATCACATTGTTATAAATGAGTATGTAAAAGAGTTTGTAACAAGCATGTATCCCCCTCGCGGGATTATAAAACATGTAAATAAGTAAAGGCGAGGTTATGAATTTCACCTAATAGGTAGATGTAATAATTATTCTGAAATGAAAGCTGAAGACCTTATCACAATCTTAACCGGGGATGGTTGATATAGTAAAATGATAGTAAACAGCCATGTCACGCAACCTGAGTATATATGTTGAGTCTTAGGAAGATTGTACTCTAGAACTTTAGTTTTAAGAGTTATGAGTTTTATTGAATAGTTTGGAATTATTGTATCACCGTTCGGGCCATCATAATTCAGAAGTCATTCAGTAAATGTTTGAGGAGCTAGGGCACTTTAAATCGTAAACCCAACAACTCAGTCAGAACGTAATACCAAGATGAAACTCTTTAATATGAAGCTCCCTAGTATTGTGATACGATATAATCGGTTTTAAGTGTTTTAATCAATATCTGGAAATGTTAAGCACGAGAAGCGTTAATTAAAGTTATGTCTTGTAAGGTTTTAAACATGATTTTATACTTTTTCAAAATGTTACATTTTAGACCCTAGGGTTTGAAAAATTGCAAGTAGACCCCTAGGGTTTGCATTTTTACGACTTTGGTCCTTCAACTTTGTAAGATATACCAAGTAAACCTTGGACTTTGAAAAGTGACATAATAGACCCCTATAGTTATAACTTTGATAAAATGACATATTCAGCCCCTTTAGTTATAAGTTTCCAGAAGTTACGATATAAACCCTTGATGGATTATAATTTACAAAACAGGTCCATTTGCCATGCAAGCTTATTTTACATTTCATTAGATTTATAAGTTGTAATTAAACTAAATATTTGAAGTTTTAATAACATAACACAAGTTTAATTTAACGATTCGTTAAGCTAGGAAGCTAAAGGGTCAAATTAGGGTTTTCAAAACGATAAACGTACGGGTTTTAAGTTCAAATTCCTTCATTAATCAATTAAAGTGGTTATTGTTAACATTATTTAAGAATGCTGGTAGATTATAACAAGATTTAACTTATAAACATTTGTTTAAGAAAACTCGGCGAAATTAGGGTTTTGGGTGTACGGTTTTGGATCAAAATGGAAAATGAGCATGAATTGAGTTATGAAACTTTAAAAAGAGTATATTTAGGATCATATGAACATTATAAGGGTGTAGTAGCAGAAGTAGAACATTCAAAACCTGGGTTTGAGCTTCAATGATCAAAAATGGTGGAAATGGGTCGTTTCGGGTAGTATTTCCACTCGTACGCCTTGTATCTTTACTCCGGGGCTTCAATTATTCAAGGCTTCGCTTCTTGAACTTCTTTAATGAATCTAGGGAACATAAGGAGCAAAGGATTGCTGGCCATTGGGTTTGCGAGAGAGGATGGGTGGTGCGAATTGGAATGAAACTCAAGGACCTTATTATATACTATTTTGAGATCAAAGAGCTTAAGAAACTTATAAGATCTGGTCTTGACACATGTAGGGGCTAGTATATGATGTGTAGAAGCTAGTAGATGTGGTGTATAAGCTAGAAAACTAGCTTTGATGTGTTGTTTTGTCCATGTGGTGCCGCGGCTTACAAGAAGAAAAAGGAAGGCCATGTGCCCTTAATTTTGACCAAGGATTGGTCTAAGTAGGTGCATAAGCTGCTACTATGATTCTAGAAGAGGTCACCTTGGTATTTGGGACTTTGTAGCAATTAAGAGGGTCAAAATGGGTCATAGAAGCAAACGGGTTATTTTGGGTTCGACGGATTCTTCAATGTTTTTAACAAGGTACATTGTGTTATAAATGATTAAGGAATGATGAAATAGGTTGTTAAGGTCTGGGATTAAAGTAATTAGCAAAGATTAGCAATTCGTTTGAGTTAAAACGGATTAGAATTGAAGAAATGGGAGTACGGGTTCAACTAGGGTTCGTTTAGGGTTTTCTTGACTTTCTGGCTTATATTTTGCATACTCTTGATTAGGAATGATGGAATACAAATCCTATGGCTTATATAAAGTATTATCAATGAATTTTGGTCGTTGGTTTAAGTTAAAATGGTTTGCAATTGAGAAAACGGGTCAAAATGATAACTAGGGCACAATTAGGGTTTTTTGGATTCATGCTTTTAGGGTTTTCTAGCTTTGTAATTCTCATACATTGTTGAAGCAAGGATGGTTAATGATGGATAAAGGTTTGTAAACTCTTACATTGGTTGCTTACTTGAGAATGAGATGGTTTGAAAATGAGTAAACGGGTCAAAATCACAATTAGAGTACAATTAGGGTTTCCTGGAAACATTGTCTAGTGTAAATAAAAGAAGGAATGATGAAATGATGATGGAATGATGTTTGAAAATGATTGATAATATTATAAATTAAGTTATTAAAACTTATTTGAGAGTTGGTTTAGGTTTACAATTGATAAAAATGAAGAAACGTGTCATGGTTTAGAATCTAGCTTGGTTTTAGGGTTTAGGGTTTTGAATTAGGGTTTTGAGTGTAAATATGTAACACCCCCAAATTGGGTCGCAGCGGAATAAGGGTCCGGGGCGTGTTACTTCTCAAATCAACAACACAAGATATATATAGAACGACCAAAAAGTCGTTTGAAAATGATACATTGGATTTAACAAAGTAATTGTTACATAAGCCTGAAGCTTAACTTGTTCACTTGTTCAAAATATAAAGATTTTCAGCCCATATCAGATATACAAAATGAAATGCGACAAAATCTTTAATGCATGACATCCAAATAAAAAACCACCAATGTATCCAATTCGAACTCGTGCTATATTGAGCCCTTGAAAACATTACGTAAAACGTCAACAATAATGTTGGTGAATTCCATAGGTTGATAAATCATATATTTAAGGACCCAAAAATTCCTAGTGTAATGACAATGCAACAATGCAGACATCAAATGAAAGTAATTACGTGCTCTAAGCTCATGACACTGAAGCTTGACATAAATGAGTACCACAAAATAGGTCTACATTCTCGAGTTTGATGTTCAATGACCCGCAACCTCCTATATACGACATGGTAAAAAACGTTTCGGTTGGCTAGTGATAGCCTAATCACGCCGAACGGGAGTCAATCCTCAATAGATCTATTATAACATTCGCGCTCATAAACCCGCAATTGACAGTTTATATAATGACTCAGATTGGAGTTATCGCTACTTAGGCAACACGTAATCATAACAGAAACTAACTACTTGTTCCAATTGTTATAGCATTGCATGTTTTTCACCCCAAAAACTTATAAAACAAAAACATGTAAAACGTGGGGCTATGAACTCACCTTGAGTGAGCGAATAACAAGAATATCACAGATAATGCGCCACGCAAATCGTCAGATGCAACCTATTTAAATTAAGGTCGTATAAGTACTAATCACATTAAGTACTCCTACCATGCATAAGTCTATATAGCTAGATCGACCATCTAAATGTTTGAGAGAAAACATGTTTATAAAATTAAAACATTTATGAAACCATACTTTTGGTAAAAAATCGTCCATAACTTTCACGTTTCGTAGACCGTTTCTTGCGTTTCTTATGCCATCTACTCGAATTTAAGACGGGTTATCGATATTTGACATTTTTATAATTTTGGTCCTCTGATGAACAGTAACTTTTACTGTTCACACCAGACATGAGTTTCACTTATATAGTTTTTATCGTCGTAAAACCCGTAAATGTTGTATTTTATTCGTTATAGCTCCGTTTTTAGTGATTCTTTCGAGGACATTCTCGTTATTGAAAATCCTATCAATTTATAAGGTTTACAAAAATATAACTTTCTGTCATGAATAGTGTTTTTACTGTTCATAGTTTATAAAATCATTTTTATAAACTTTTAATTATCGAAAACCCGCGAAATTCATAACTTATTCGTTATAAATTGAAAAATCATGATTCTTATCATTTTAGAATCCTAAAAATGTGTTTTATTTGATAAAATTATCCAACCTTGCTGTTTGATATAAGTTTTATAAAAAGTTATTTTTATAAACTATATGTAACCCGTTTAAATTAACGATAACACGTTTTTTATACGTAACTTTTTCGTTATTAATCCGTTTGACAAGTTTCTTATCTTTTCGGAATCGTCGTGAAATGTATTATCTTATAAAAGTATAAAATAAGTATGCTTTTATACCTTTTTGGACAAAAGGTTTGAATGAGTTTGATAAGTCCATTTTCAACCTTTTTTATACTTACCACTTTATACTTTTCACCACAACGTCTTAACTTTATAAAGGTCATATGCCATATTATATTATTTCCATATGTCCATCAAAAGTTCCTTTGGTCCAACAATTACAAGTCCACACATATACTTATAAAACAATAACTTTCATTTTTAACTATAAGTTACTAGTTTTATGTATACATTTTTTTACATAATAATCACCAAGTGTAACAAGTCTTTCCCATCTTTTATAACTTATATATTAAGATCATATACATTAATATAAGTCCATAATTAGCTCTTATCATGGCCATTTGTATTTCTTTACTAGAAACATATTAAAACTTTTATAAACCCTAATTAACACAGATCATATTTACAACAAAACAACATGGTACATAGTTTCTCATTACCCTTTAAACATGATATAAGTAACATCACAACATAAAAGAAAGTATACAAAATGATCATTTCAAGTAAAAACTTCATTTTCATGATAAAATCCTAAATGGTGATTTAAGCTAAAATAGAACTTAACATATGCATAAAAATGAATATTGTAAGAACATGAAGGGTTCTAGTTGACCTTATGATGTATGATGATGATGATAATCAAGTGCTAAACCCTTGTTTAGACTTAAAATCGAAGCTTGCACCAAAGAAAAACCTTGTTTTCTTAAATAAACCCTAGCTTCCTTTTACTTGATAATCACTTGAATATGGTTAGCCAATGCTTGGGATCACCTTAGAATATCTTAGGATGGATGTGTGTAGGAGTGTATGGGTTGTAGAAAAATTGATATGGATTTTGGTGGTGGTGGTTTGTATGCCGTAGCATATAGATGAGAAAGAGGGAGAGGTTTTGTTGATTTTGCTAAGTGTTAAGTGTTATCTATGTGTTTCTTATACTTGCATGTATGTAATATGTATATAAGAAAGGTGGTCAAAGATGTAATAGAAGTCTTGGGACAAAAAGGGAGGGTCTTAAGGAAAGACCATGGTCAAAGTGAGACATAACATGACTAGGTTTAAATGAGGAAGTGTTGTACAAGACCAAGTGGTGAATTTTTTTCTTATTTCTTTGTATCAATTGCCATAAATTCGGCCTATAAGGGATATACATGATATATTTGAGTTAATTTTATGTATTGGGTATAAAAGTGGGTATTTGTTGAAGCGTAGAAAAGTTTTGGTGGTTCCGGGTATGCCTAAACGCATTTTATTACGAAACGTAATCACTTTACGCAACCAACAAAAAAATAAAATGAACAAAGTTAATAATTATCCTCAAAATAATTACTTAACCCTTGCTCGATGTAAACATTTAATTGTTTGATGCCCGTTTACATTGATTGATCATTTTTAGCTCACGCGATTTAGCTTAACGTTTATGATTTAAGACAAACGCATACAATACGAAAGATACATAATAGATATATCGACGTCGTCAATGACTTGAAAACACAGGGTGTTACAGACTTCCCTTGTTAAACAAGCCTTGTCCTCAAGGCTTACGATGCAGCACTTGACGACGGTGCGATCTTGGTGAAGAGGTGTGGGTATTTCTTCTTGAATTGGTCTTTACGTTCCCATGTGAACTCAGGACCTCTCTTGGAGTTCCATCAAACCTTGATTAATGGAATGCGGCTTCGCTTCAACCGTTTAACTTCACGGTCCACGATCTCAACGGGTTCCTCAACAAATTGAAGCTTGTCATCAAAATGAAGTCCATCCAACGGAACGGCTAATGGTTCGTCGGCATAGCACTTTTTCAAATTTGATACGTGAAATGTATTGTGAATCCTACTTAGCTCTTCTGGAAGCTCGAGTTTGTAAGCAACCTCTCCAACCTTTCCTAACACCTTGAAAGGTCCAACATACCTGGGGTTTAACTTCCCCCGTTTGCCAAAACGTACGACCCCTTTCCAAGGCGAAACTTTAAGCATAACTTTATCCCCGACTTGGAATTCCATCGGTTTACGCTTCAGATCGGCGTAACTTTTCTGTCGATCACGAGCGGCTTGCATCCTTTGCTTGATTTGGATGATTCTCTCAGTCGTCTCTTGAATCAGTTCGGACAGAGGATTTGAGCCTTCTCCACTCGTCTAACACATAGGTTGAACGACACTTTCGAACCATAAAGTACTATCGAATGGTGCTGCCTTAATGCTAGCATGATAGCTATTGTTATATGAAACGATCTACTAATGTCAAAATGGTTAACCCAACCCTTTCCCAAATTCGATCGCAACAAGCGACGCAGCATACCTCGAGAGTTTGAATGGTCCTTTCGCTTTTGCCCATCTATTGATGGATGGTCACGCAGTACTCTTACCAAATTAGTACCCAAAGCGTTCTAAATTGCCCTCAACAGAAATGGATGCGAATCTCGATCACGATTACAAATGATTGAGAACAGGTATTCCTGTCTCTTGACCTACCTCCTTTAGTACGTTTCTTGCCAAGTTTATACAAAGGGATAGTCACTCTCATCGGGGAAGATCGCATACTTAGAGAGTCGTCAACGATCCACCCTAATGTGGTCGTAGCTTTGCGACGTCCCTTAGGAAGCTTTGTAACAAAATCCATGGTGATGTTGTCCCACTTCTATTCAGGTATCTTAGGTTGTACCAACAATCCTATGGTCCTTTGTGTTCAGCCTTGACACTTGAGCACAGTCAAACACTTGCTAACATAGATGGCGATGTTCGGCTTTCAATTGGGGCCACCAATAATAGCTTTTTCAAATCATGGTACATTTTATCAGAACCCGGATGTATAAGTACTTTGATTTATGGACTCGTGCATGATCACAGTCTACAAATCGCCATAACAAGGTAGCCAACTCCTGCCATTGAGGCATAGGGTTCCATTCGCACGGGGTTCCAACCTTTTTCCGTCCTAAATCGCCTCTGCATTTTAGTGTTTCAACCTAACAAGTCCTCAACATCTTCATTCTTGATGATTCTCTGGTTCCGTGCTTCAGCTGAGCATTCAGATTTGTTTGGGGAAGGTCCAAAACTAATATCCATCACTAAGGCTCGAACTCTTAAACGGTGGTTCTTCGTTCGTTCCTTCCTGCTCAAAGCATCAGTAACGACATTGTCTTTTCCTGGGTGGATAACGAATATCGCAATCGTAAATCACTAAGCAACTCTAACCACTGGCGTTGTCTCATGTTTAGTCCTTCTAATCAAGAATGTTGTTGTAACCACTTTATGATCATGAACACAGTACACTTGGTTCCGTACAGATAGTGCCTCCAAATCTTAAGAGCGAACACTACTGCTCCAAGTTCAAATCAGAGTCGTATAGTTCTTTCTCATGAATTTTTAACTGCGTGATGCAATAAGAAATCACCTTTTCACTTGCATCAACACAGGATAGAAGAAAGGAAACAGCGCCCAAACCCTTCCTTTGAAGGTCAAGAATCGATGAACTTCTTCGCTTCCCTCGGTAAGGCAAGGATTGGTGCACTACACAATTTCTGCTTCAACAGTTGAAAAGTTCTTCCTTGTTTTAATCACCCACTCAAACTTGACCTTCTTCTGGGAGCTTGGTCATATTTTGGCGATCTTGAAACCCCTTCATGAATCTTCGATAATACCCAGCAAGACCTAAAAATTGGCGAATCTCCTTTGGTGACTTAGGAGATGTCCAATCTTTAATGGATTCAATCTTGGCTGGATCCACATTAATTCCTTCACTATCGATCACATGACCGAGGAACTGTACTTTGGGAACAAAATTCACATACTTGGAAAATTGGCATACAACTCCTTTTCTTAAGCAACACTAAGATTAAGCTTAAGGTGGCTGCTTCGTGTTTCTTGCTTGTTCTCGAATATATCAGAATTATCATCATAAAGACAATCACAAATTTAATCCAGATAAAGTTTGCACACCGATTTCATAAGTCCATGAATACGACATGAAGGTGCGTTTGTCCAAACCAAACGGCAAACTTGAAATTCGTAATGGCCGTAACGATTTCTGAAGGCAGTCTTCGGAATGTCTTCTTCTCGAACCCTCTGTTGGTGAAAAAAGACCCCCTGACCTTAGGTCGACCTTCCGAGTAGACACTCGACCCTGAAAGCTGATCAAAATAAATCAGTCAATTCATGGGAGTAGATAACGTTCTTCACTGTCAGTTTGTTTATTTCTCGATAGTCAATGCCACATCCGGAATGATCCATCTTCTTTTTGACAAACAAAGACCGGAAGCTCCCCAGGTGTGAGGAACTTAGGTCTTTTATAAAACCTTTATCGGAACAGCACTTATCAGTTGCTATCCAATAAATCTCTTTCATATCGGAAGGCGCCAATCGATAAGTCCCGGTAGCTACAGGGTTAGCACCTAGTACCAAATTCAATTTGAAACTCACGCTTTGTCGAGATCGGAGGAAGAGCCCTACAATTTCTTCATGAAAACTCAATGAAAGTCTTAAACTATTGGTATTTCCTCAAGACGCTTCTCTCCGACTTGTCTTCAAACCTCTTTACCGTAACATTTGCCAGAAAGATAGGAAACCCTTTTTCCATGTACTTCTGCTTTTTAGTGTAAAAAACCAAAAATGATGCTTAATTGTATCACATTTCCCTGGTTACTTCTCCAGTCACCGTGTATGAGTAAAGGTTTTATTTCTCTAGGGGATGCGAACAATCTTCTCAGCACACACAATGACCGCTTGGTAATTTCGTCAACCAATCCATACCGAGTTAAGGCATCGAAAACTACCAAGTTTACAGACATTATTTATGTTGAATGTGTTTAGGAAGTTTAATGTGCAACCCTTAAGGATAGTGTATAACCCCAGTAATTCCTCCATCCAGCGTAGTTTCGACATCATAATAGTGATCTAGGGTAGATGGCGTGATGTCAATTTGGGAGCTAAATGCAGTAGATACAAAACTTCTTCGGCAACCCGTACACATAAGATATATCATAGCTGTTGTTTAGAAGGAACGAACCGAAGCAAACGACGTTGTCTGGGTTTGCCCCTGCATTTACCAACCACATACACCTGCGCTGGAGCTATGTCATTCCCAGCTTGATTTACCACGGTCCAGTTTCTTAGTTTTTTTGGTTATGTTTCTCTTCTAAAATGTCCTTTGAGCTCCGCACTCATAGCAACATTTCCCTTTTGATTATTAATTATTGTTGTTATTGCGGTTGTTGTGTTTAGCATTTGCAGGTCGGCTTCATAATAATCCTTGGCCAATGCTAACCCTCTTGCAATTATTGCACATGGGTGACAAGGACCTTCATGTTGTAATAACAACATGAAGCATAGAGGTCAAGGCCCCTGTCGTCATGATTTCTGTCACTATATTGCCTGCAGTGTAGCCGATGGCCTGTGGTTTCTGCTCTCTTGTTCTTTGTTGATATGGTTTTGATTATTCTATGGAAAGATCCATCAACCTTCTTTTCATTTCTGCCTCTGACGTTTCAGCATATGCATGGGTCCTTCTCAATTCCATCAACTCATTGTAAACTCGATAGCCCTCTTGCTGGGTTTCGGCATTAATGCCTTACACTACCATGAAATCATAATCGGGCAAGCCACCGAATGATACTTTTTCAATCTTGTCTATCTCTTCTAGGAACAATTCCTGGAACACATCAAAGCAAGTTGATTAAATCGGTTTTTGACTATAGGCATAACCACATCGGTGCCCTTGACCTTAAGATTCCACATCCTCAGTCTCAATCATCTTGATCTCACCCATCGGGCTTATTTATCAGTCATCAATTTCTTCAGTGTTGCCCATGGCATGTCAAGAGCGGCTTCATGAGATAGTGGTCTTAACAATCGGGAATTCCACCAAGTAAGACATCATCTTATAGAGTGCAAGTCGTAAATATGACATGACAAGAATGTTGTAGTCTATTTGCTAATGCTAAACACAGACTCCATTGTTCTCAAAACCATCGGTGAGTCTGATGACTCACCTCATGCCTTTAAAGTCCAAAGGTTTGCATTTTACAAATTCCAAGTAAAGCATTCCGCGAACACTTGTGCTGGCCTTGGTCCAGAACAGTATGATGTTGATAGCCATTCCCTAACTTTACTGCTTCTGCTTTTAGCCATATGGCAATGCAGACAACTCTTAAGGGAGGGGGGGGTCGGGAATAATAAGTCCTGAATTTGTTGCCTCAGTAACCATTTGTGGAAGTGTTGCATTTAGGGTTGGTGTGACTGGTGTTGACCTTGTGGTTCTCTTTGGTGCCATTTACTTCAATCACAAGAAAATACAATACCCATTATATTTCAATACAATCATAACGTGACATAACATATGCATCATAAATAAAATGAAATCACATCACATAGTGAAATATACAACCAACACAAGATCGACATAACATAATACATCCATTCCATATATAATCTGGAAACATACATGATCTGTTTGGTACATAATGATTCCCTATCGCTAGGTTACAAAATAAAATCAACATATACCCTACTAGCCGTGAGTTTACCCTAATACTTAGTATGCTATACAGGATACTAATCAAGAATAAAAGTCTATACAGGATAGCTAACCAAAACAAAAGATCTATAACCGCCTCTACTGGAGTAACCCATAAAAACTTAATAGACTGCATAGTAGCAAACACTCATAACCAAAGTCCTAGGAAACGGCTACCAGTGTCCTCCAATGTGATCAACGCTTGCTGCCACTCCCAGGCCTTGGTAGGCATAGAATGCCCAAACCAACAAAATCATTTCACCAGACCGCTAGCCAACTGCGTGGTGACGCAGCCTCAGTCTCTAACACTAATAACTCTGCCCTCTAATTTGTTTACCCTGCAGTAAAGCCTTCAACCTAGCCAAGGCCTGATGGTTCTCCATACTCTCTTGCACGTAAGCAAGTCTCTCTCTCCTTAATACCTCAATCTCAGCTCTCTCAGCTTACACGATCCTTTCTGCATCGTAGATGTCGTGAGTAAAAACTATTATGAAACTCTCTCATACGACGATCATCTACCTAGTAACTGACCCTCACGTTGACACATACAATAAGCAGCGGTTCTTCGTCCTCCTTCAGTATCTCGAAACCTGGTCTCCATCAGAGTTTTACCCAGACTGAAATCGACTCTATGGGCCTAGTAGCGGGATACTTGTATCATGGCTGTCTCTGCAGCAGCAGCAGCAAGAACTCTCTCCAACCTCACCCCAGGTCTGGAGTAGGAAAGTAGTTAGCCTCTTCCGAGGTGGCCTGTCAGCCTCGGGAAATCACTAATGCGTCTGTGGATGGTGTAGGTAGTGGTTAGGTAGCATGGTGGGGTCCCTGATGGAGTAGTGATGATATGGATGGTGTGTACTCTCATCTAGCCATGGCTGCGTCTAGTACGTGGGGGGTCGGCATACGTGAGATAAAAGAATGGTGGTAGTGAGGTGTAGGTGCCTCCATCCCATCTGGCACTAAATCCTCAGGATGGCTCAGGCTCCGGAATGTACAATGGTAACATGATCCTCCTGCTTCCAAAGGATCAGGTACTATACTCTGGGAGAACGTGGTGCTGCTCCAACACTGTCGGAGCAGCCTCTTCGTAAGGACCTCAATGGAATACTCCAAGATCGTGCCTCGGAGTTGAAGCAAAAGTATAGGAAAACAGCGAATCACTGAAATAACCTACTTGACCAGCAAAAATAACTTATATTAAGTATAATTATATGAAGGCTCTTATTGTAATATTACGTAATATATTATAACCACGTATATCAATTTTTATGAAAGCATCCCCTAGTCGAAAAAAAAACAGCAACTAACTAATGCAAACAACTAGTGTCCCCAGAAAAACCTTTTTATAAATAGTGACATGAGATATGTTTGAAAACGGTTATAGTCCAGCAAAAACATTTGACCTGGTTCTCTATAACCTTGGCTCTTGATACCAATCTGTAACACCCCCAAATTGGGTCGCAGCGGAATAAGGGTCCGAGGCGTGTTACTTCATAGATCAATAACACAAGATATATATAGAACGACCAAAAAGTACATTTTCTAAAACTGTTACATTTAGATTTAACAAATATTTGAAACAAATCGTCGCCCGAAAAGAAAAAAAAAGGAAGCCTTTAAACTTTGTTCCTTATTTTATTACAAAATACAGGTTCACAACACATAGTTTATCCAAAACAAATACAACCATATCTTTACATGACATCCCAAAACAAAATCACCAATGTATCCTTGGCACCTTATGCTTACTGATCTCCTGAAAAACATTGCTTTAAAACGTCAACAATAATGTTGGTGAATTCATAGGTTTGATAAATTATAATATGCAGGACCGCAAGACTTTCCCCGTGATAATGCAACACATGCAGACATCACAAAACCCGATTACATTTTCCTAAGCTCATGACACTGAAGCTCGACAATCTTTCTTGCAATAATATATATTGCAATTTCTGCCTGATTAGATGTTCAACCCGAAACATCCCCAAATTCGACAAGCCTATATCGTTCGTAGTCCCGTGATAGCGTATCACCCAAATAACGGGGTAGTCGTTTCCCCCAATAGATCCATTCATAACATTTCGGCTCACATAAATGTAATTAACAACTACATCTATGCAATTGACATATCAATGATAATTGGTCTCAACTTGGGTTATCCGCTACTTAGGCAAACATGTAATAATATAAAAGAATCCACTAATAGCGTCCAATTATAAAACAAAGCATGATTCCCATCCCATAGTTATAAACATTGAAATACGAAAAATGTGGGCTATGAACTCACCTTGAGTTCAGATAATCCAAATATCACAGATTTAATTCTCACGCAATTTGTCAGAGTGTATACCTATTTTAATTAAGTCATATAAGTACCAATCCACTTTTGATAACTAACATCATATACAGGTCATTTTAGTTACATCATAACTATCGTTCGGCTACAATAAACTTAAGATGTCATGTAGTGCCGTTATGAGGAGCCCTAGGACACATTTAAGTCGTAAATACCGTAACTCGTCGAAACCCACCTACCGAAGAGGCCTCATTATGAAAGACAACCCAGTAATATAGTACAATTGATAACCATATATAATTCTATATATGTTCAATCACCACTAATTGTTTTTGGTAGAAATTGTGGGTTAATAAAGTAAAAACGTTTTATAATTACCGTTGTAGTAAATATATCATAACTTTTGCGTTTAAAAAGCCCGATTCAGACGTTTCTAATGCCCAATCGCTTTCGTATTAAATGAGAATAACTTAATTGACATTTTCATATTTTTGATCCGTCTGATAACAGTACTTTTTACTGTTTCACAAGAAGCATTGACAGATAGTACCAGTTATAAAGTTATTTTTATAGTTTTCGTTATCGTAAAACCCGTAAACGTTGTATTTTATTCGTTATAGCTCCGTTTTAATGAAAATTCTATCAATTTATAAGGTTTACAAAAATAAAGTTTCTGTCATGAATAGTGTTTTTACTGTTCATAGTTTATAAATTTATTTTTATAAACTTTTAATTACCGAAAACCCGCGAAATTCATAACTAATTCGATATTAATTGAAAAATTATGATTCTTATCATTTTACGTGAATCTAAAATATGTTTATTTAGTTAAAATTATCAAACTTGCTGTTTGATTTGTTTTATAAAAGTATTTTATAAAATTCATGGTTAATTAAACGTAACCTCGTAATAGCGTAACTTTTCGTTATTTATACGTTTGACAAGTTACTTACCTTTTCGGATCGTCATGAGTGTAGAATTTATAAAAACATAAATAAATGTTATTTACACGAATTTTAAAAAAACTTGGTGTGACTTGATAAGTATCCATTATTAAACCTTGTTTTTTTATACTTTACAAACTTTTGTAATCCCTCAAGTCTCATATACAATATATATAATAAATCAAACATATATTAAAGAGTCCATTTTCATAGATGTCCTCTGTCTAAATTTATATCCATCATATTACTTATATAAACCACAACTTCATATTTAAACCATTAAACACTAGTTTTTATATAGACCAATTTTGCATAATAACCATAAGTGTGCAAGTCTTCCCATATTGTTATAACCTTATTTTAATGATCATATGATATTACTACAAGTCCATAATCAACATTAACATGTCATTTATTTTTCCTTTACTTGTAACATATTATGAAACCTTTATAAACCCTAATTTGTAGTTAATCATTTTACACCAAAACAATATGGTACAACACTTTCTCATCCCTTTTAACATGATATTAGAATATCACAACATATATAATAGTGTACAAAATGATCATTACAAGTAAAAACTCCATTTTCATGTTAAAATCCTAAATGGTGATTCAAGCTATAAAGAATTAACATATGCATATTAATGATAAATGTAAGATCATAAAGAGTTCAAGATGACCTTATAGTGAATGAAGATGATGACTAACATAATCTAAACCCTTGATTAATGCTTAAAAATGGTTAGCCAATACTTGGAAACATCTTAGAATGTCTTAGATATGATGTGTATAGGTGTGTATAGGATAGTATAAAATTTGTGATATTGGATTAGGTAAATGAGTAGGGGTGAGTCGCGGCATATGATAGCACCGAAAGGTAAGTTTATTGTGATTATTTAGCTAAGTGTTTTTGTGTATGCTGTTCTTACACATCAAACTAGTATAAGATAAATATAGGATAGTCAAAAAGATTGAATAGTTTTGGGTTCCAAGACATATTCATTGGTCATTATGAAGACTATTGGTCAAAGGGAACAAGGTATGGTATTTTTAATGTAAAAGAGATGAAACAAATACTATTGTGCAAGATTTTCTATATTCCTCTGTTATAAATTGCAACAAAATCTTCCTGAAAGTATGAACCATAATATATATTTTGTAACTTTTATTATTGGTATAAAAAGTGGGTATTTGTTTAAGCGTAGAAAAGTTTTGGTGGTTCCGGGTATGCCTAAATGCAATTTATCGCGAAACGTATACACTTTACGTATCCGATAAAAATAAAATGAACAAAGATCATAATTATTCTCAAAATAATTATTTAATACTTGATTGATGTAAACGCTTAATTGTTTGATGCCCGTTTACATTGAACGATAGTTTTTAGCTTACGCGATTTTACTTAATACATGAAATTACAAGCAAACACTAACGACAATCAAAATAAATAGTAGAATTATTCAACTTCTACAATGAACTGGAAAGTCAGGGTGTTATCAATAAGATCTACACCACCATACTTGACCAAAAGGAGTGAATATGAGGCAACGTTGTTGGATTAGAGTTGCTCAATTGATTACGATTATTAGATTCGTTTATCACCGGGAAAAAGCGAATGTTGTTTGCTGATGATATGAGTAGAAAGAGCGAATTAAACCATTAAAATTCCGAGTCTTATGATTACTATTGGTTTGGACTTCCCAAACAAATCTTGAATGCTCAAGACCGAGACCACAAAAACCAGAGAATCATAAGAACGAAGATGTATGAGGTAAGATCAGGAAAGGATATACCAAAGGAAAATTAGAACCCTGCACCGACCGAACCCTAAGCTCAAATGGCAGGAGTTGGTTGCCAGGTTTTATGGAGACTTGAGGACTTGTTGACTTGCACGATTCCCACAAATCAAAATACCCCAATCCATCGTTCTGACAAGATTACCAAGACGATGAAAAATCTATATAGGGAGGCCCAATAAGAAAGCCTCATCGCCACCTATGTTAGCAAATGTTTGACATGTGCTAGGGTCAAGGCCGAACACCAAAGGCCATCGGGTTTGTTGATACAACCCGGGATACCCTAATGGGAGCGGGATAACATCACAATGGATTTTGTCACAAAAGCTTCCTAAGTCGTCGCAAGGTTATGACATCATTTGGGTGATGTTAACCGACTTACTATGTCTTAATATCACTAATGCTGAAAGAGAGGATCCTGAGTTCACTGGGAACCGAAGAACAATTACAAAAAGCATCATATATTTCACTAAACTCGTACGTTCGTCAAGTGTTGCTACTTGAGCCTTGGGGACAAGGCTCTTCTAATGGGTGGAGACTGTAACATTTCTCATTTTCATGTTATTTACGACATTAATAAATACTAATGTTTTTTTTTAGAGTTTACCCGCGTTCGCCTTAATTAATTATCTTATAGTTAAATCGTGTAACTAAAGAATCAAACGTTCAATATAAACGGACACCAAACAAATTAAAGTTTACATCAAGCAAGTGTTATATGATTATTAGGAGTATAATTTATAACTTTTTGTAATTTATTTTTGTTGGTTACGTAAAACGCTTACGTTTCGCAATAAATTACATTCGGGCATACCCAGAAGCACCTTTACCCATCTACACTCAAACAAATACTCACTTTTATACCCAATACCCAAAATTAACTTATTTTATTTATTTATAACCCCTCAAAACCGGATCCTAGCTTATAAGACATAAAACAAATCCATAAATCTATAAAACTTTAACTTTACAACTAAGAACTCTTACAACTTGTACTCCAACGTCTATTCTCCATAAATTGGCTTGTCAAGGTACAAAGGACCTTGTTGAGCCATGAGTTTTTCCTAGGGAGGAGGAGAAGGGTTCTTATAACCTTGTACTTAAACCACATGCATCTCATGGTTTCCTTATAGGTGGTTTAAGGTTTCCAAGAGTCCATAAAAGGCAAGTCCCATGATAATTAACTCATACTCTCTCATTTCAAGCAAAAATTCCTCTCTAAATCATACCAAAACCCACTGCTTTCTTTTTACAATTAGGGTTTCATATGTCTTTGATTTTCTAAGGTATTCCAAGTGTACTAGCATTCATTCTAAGATCATCTAAGGTTACTCAAGGTATTAGCAAGCTTGGATTCGGGTTTAACAAGGATTAATCAAGAAAAACATATTTAGGGTTTTCTTGATTAGGGTTTTGATTTTGGAAGCTTGGTTAGGGTTTATATCTTGTGTTCATTATCCTACTCATCTTCTATAAGGTCTATTTAAAGCATTTCATGTTCATTCCTTCATTATCTTTTATGTACATACTTGTTATATATGTTAGACACCACCTAGAATTATTTTTGGGTTATATGAGGTATTTAGGAGCTTACTAAATTCGAATTTTTATGTTGTATATAGTAAAATAATACTTGAAATAAAGGGACATGCTTAGTAAAAGTGTTAAATAAATTATATGAATGATTTACAAATTAAATGGTGTTGAAGAGTAATTATTTACAAACTCTATGTATCAAAAAGATCACAAGGACAGGAAATTTTATTTTGGTCAAGGGTTATGGACTTTAAAGGACTTTATATAATGTAAAGATATATGTAAAATACTTGTAAAATAATTGGTGCAAAGTTACTAAGTGAAAGAAATTATAAAACTAGTTTAATTAAATCATAAACCAAATTAACTTTTCATATGCCTACTGTTTGGATTCGACATTAAGCCCAGACATTTTATCTTTATAAATTAGTACTCTTATCACAAGGACGTAAGCATGTAAAGAACTCAAAAACGACTTATAAACGAAGAAGATATATGACATTACATGATTAACGTTGATAAATCGTATAAAAGTAATTTTATAAAAGATATTTTATATAGAAACACTTTCTGTCTCACAAGATCTGATCTATAACAAATTAAATATTTTATAAACATAGCACTCTACAGTGACGAATCCAAGGACATAAGAAACTTCGAGAAACTGAAATTATAATGAACAAGATATGTATTTTTATAAGATAAATTAAATAATTACCTAAAAATAGATTTTTTTATGCACTGTTTATGAACAGTAAATGTTTATTGTTCATCAGAGGTTTAATTTTATAAATATGATATTATTGATATATTTTCTCATACGAAGTTCGTTGACAAAAGAAAACATATAAAACAGAGTCACAACGATAAAGATATGCGGTTTAAAAATCGCGCGCACTATATTTTACTTTTATACAATATGTTTAATAAAACAATTAAATTATAATGAAATATGATTATGCAATTAATAAAAACATTGAATAATATGTTTATTACAAATGATACATTAGTAAATTGAAAAATAATACTTTCTTTAATGTGAACAATTACATTCATTTTATATTAACAAGTACGTTTTTAAATTATTATTTTCAAAAACCGGTAAAGCGAGATCAAATAAAAACTAGTAGGTGGTGGTGTAACTATATAACATGTGATGTTTTATTCATATAAAGTACATTATACTCATATGACCTATAAATAATTAGGTTGCATTCGGATTGCTGAGACGATTCACTTATTTGAATTAGATAATCAATCATTCACTTACGGTGAGTTTATAGCCCCTCTTTCACTTGTTTTACATTTACTTTACAAATCTCGGGGGAGAATACATGCTCAATGCAACTTATTTACATGTTCGTTTACAATATCTTTTACATACTATTCTACACACTTGGTTTACATACTTGATTTTGCAATTCATTACAAACACAATTACAGGGTTGATTACAAACTTGGTTTCATACATACTCATTTGCATACACGTTTACGAAATTGTTTACATACTCATTACAAACTCAATTACTTGATTTATATCACACTCTTTTCTACTTATGGATTTAAGTACTCAAAGCTATTTACGAATACAACAGTTAATTTTTATTGGACAAAAGTGTTTTCGTTATTCATTCTTGTTTTTACATGTGCCTAAGTAACATAACCCACCAATGCCCAATTACCATGAACTGATAAAATCTAGACATGGAGGACCGGTTGAGAAGCCGCGAGTGTATAAATAGATATATCTGTTATTGATAATCCTGATTCGGTGAGTATCGTCTACTAGTTTCGACGGTACTGAATGAAACACTAATGCATACATGTCCGGGAGCAATTTGATTTACGGGTTTGAACTCTACACGGGCCTAATTCTTGCATTAAATTGCATACATAGATGTCGAGCTTTAGTGTCAAAGAGCTTAACCACAGTAGATAGTTATTTATGGTGGTACTAATATCGGTTATAGTAGACCCAAACATTTTTTAGAAAATCAACGATTTTCCACTGTCACATCATCTACCTATTGAACAATACTAAGTTTCTAACACTTTTCATTATAGTTGCGGTGAAGCAATAAACACTAAACTCTTTTTGGTTCAACATTTACTCTTACATTTTTTGGCGAATATATTATAAGGATTGAAATGGTCATACATACTTTATAAATCTTTGGATTCTAACATTTACATTTATACTTACAAAACTCTATGAACTCACCAACTTTAATGTTGACACTTTTAAGCATGTTTTTCTCAGGTGAATTAGATGCTTGGCTTACTTGATGTGCATTGGAGTCTAAATTTGACAAGATTTCATTCATGGATTCTTCTTACATACAAATGATCAAATCTCGTTGTATTACTTTTAAGCTTTTCATTGTGATGCAATTATGGGACAAATGTTATATCAATTTCAAGAAAATCAACGAGATTACTTTTCAAACGACACATTTAGAGGTCGTTCTCTTGTATCTTGAGCTGTTGTATTATGAAGTAACGCCCCCGGACACATTTCCGCTGCGACCCATTTTGGGGGTGTTACAGATTGGTACCAGAGCCAAGGTTATAGAGAACCAGGTCAAATATTTTTACTTGGACTATAACCGTTTTCAAACATTGCATCATACAAAGGGATTTTCATGGGCCATTCATTCATACATTACTTGTTGCATTAGTTAGGTATACTAGATGCTGCATGGTTCACATACGTGTTTATAATATATTAAGTATATCATTATTGGTCTTATATATATACATATATTTACTTACACTACCTTGCGTATATTTTACACTTAAGGTAAACTAACCGATTTAACGAATAATACCAAAAACTGAACGATTACAAAAGTATAAGAAATTACACGTTGTCTTTTATGGATTGGAATGCGTTGCAAGACCTCTTCTGCTCCTTTTCTCCTCTGAAAATCGACTTTTGTGGTTTAGGTATTAAGAATATGATTTAGCACAGTTAAAACTCATTTTTAAGTTTTGTATTTATAGGGTCTAGAGTCGGTGTCGATACGGCATATCCAAGGTAGTGGATACGGCGTATTGGAGTTTCTTGAAGTAGGGACCACGTTTGGTATCTTCTAGAATATTTTATTCCCATATAGCTTGAATACGGCGTATTGCCTTTCTTGGGTAAAGGGTTACCCCGGTAAAGTATATTAAAACCGAAAAAAGTTAAGTACAAATGGAATGTGGCTGAAGTACCACATT
>BQNB010072717.1:0-32343 GCA_026074375.1 Tanacetum coccineum
AAAAAATAGATGGTTGAGATTGATTCATTGGATCTATGACAAATAATGGGTCTATGTTGATCTTAACTCCACAGCTTGTTGCTCGTCTGTCTTTCATCACTATGTAATAAGTTATTACAAATAAATAAAAAATTTCTAGCAAAAATAAAATAAAATTATATAACAACTTGTTATGATTCTGCTTTTATATGTTCATTTTGAAATGCATAACATGTCTAGTTTTGCCTTTAATATAATATATGTCTTGTTTTGTTATTTTACATGTTAAGTTATAAATAATCTGATTTGCCAAACACTAAGAAAAATGATTATTTGATTATTGCGATATTAAACAACAAAATCAAATCCAAACACTACATTTAAAAATTTCGTTTTGTAATAGCTGATTACTGATTATCCGTTTTCAAAACGCATAATATATTTTCAATAAGCAATTCCAAACACCCCCTCATTAGATTTATTGATCGGAGAAAGAAAGAAGAAGTAATCTTTTATTAGAATTTATGTTTGTGTTCTAAAAACAATATGGATTTATGTTTTTCGTGTTTATTTAGTTTGATTTAAAATTAATTGTAAATTCAAGAGAAAATCAAAATGGGGAAGAAGAGGAGGGTATTTTTGTCATTTCACATGCCTTTTAGTCTATTTAACGAACAAATTAACGGACTAACGCTATAAGGGGACGTTTGGTATGATGAAATGGAAATGTGAGAAACGGAATGAGAAAGATTTCCTTAGTTTGATACATCAAATAATGAGAATAGATGATTAAAATATGATTCTTTGAAAAACAAATTTATTTTTAAGAAAAGTGGAGAATTGTGAGAATCACCAACTTGAGAATCAAAAAACTATGTAAAAAAAAGGAGCAAATCATGTGTGGCACATGCTTTTCATTTACGTTGTTGTTAGTTAAAAAAATTTAAATTTTTTCTTACTTTTTAAAATCTAAATTTTTTTTCGTACTTTTTAAATTTAACAAAAAATAATTTTTTTAAAAAATTAAAAAAAAAATAAAATATGTTTTACTTCATTTTTTTATTTTCTCTGAACTTTTTAAAAAAATTATATTTTTTTCTTAGAAAAAAAATTAACTTTTAAAAAAAAGTTAAAATTTAAAAAGTACGAAAAAAATAATTTTTTTGATAAAATTAAGATTTTAAAAAGTTTAAAAATTTTTAATTTTTTTTTTAAATTTTCTAAAATTTTTTTTTTTTAAATATAAAAAGATATTTTTTTTTTAAAAAATTTAAGATTTTACAAAGTACAATTTTTTTTAAAACATGATATTCCTCACATTGATTCTGTAATAAGTACCAAACATATGAATGTATCCTCTTTATTGAGACATATTCTCTTTCTTTACGATTTCATTCTTTACTTCATTTCCATTCTTTGCGATTTATTCGTACCAAACGTCCCCTAATGGCATTGGTTGCAACGAAACCGTGATCATAAAGATATTTTTTGCGAGAAAAAGGATGACAGTGAGTGCGAAGATCGAAAACCACAAAGAAACAGTGATCGTCAAGATATCTCTTATCTTCAAAATGAATATTAGAGAATCCTAATCCATTAAGAAAACTAGACGAGTACCCGCGCATAGCGGCTGGAATTCCTAGCGATAAATAATTGTAGTGATAAAAAAGTTTATAGGTTATAAACAAAAAATAATAAAAGTTTGATGGTTTGGAGATTAAACATAATGTTTTGAAACCCGGTTCGACCCAACAGGTTCAACCGGTTCTGGTTGAAGAACATGTCAACTTGTATTTATAAGCCACAAAGAATTCCATATTACAAATCAGTTACCAATCACACATTTAATGTCATTAAATCCGGCCAAGATATTTTTGTCAAGTCATCAAATTTTACCAATCACATTTAATGTCAAGATTATTAGTTTCTAAGGCTTGTACATTTAGTTTCCAAAACTTGTACATTTCTAAGTTTTTCAAAAACGGGTCAACTTGTATTTATAAGCCACAAAGAATTCCATATTACAAATCAGTTACCAATCACACATTTAATGTCATTAAATCCGGCCAAGATATTTTTGTCAAGTCATCAAATTTTACCAATCACATTTAATGTCAAGATTATTAGTTTCTAAGGCTTGTACATTTAGTTTCCAAGTCAGAACCTAATGCTACACTCTAAGAGATCCAGCTAATAGAGATTCAATGAATATCATAATCATGCCAAAAATATAACAGTCATAAAATTAAACATACTAACTATGACACGGCCCTAGAATAATTATGTATAGACTAACAGAGGTGAGGATTATCTAAAAAAAAATGTCGTATCAAATAACAAAGAACACATCATAGCCATACTAATTTTCATCAAATATAAAAAATCTCACTTTCCACAATCTTTTTCAAAAAATAAAATATCTTGCTAAACGGTAAATCGTTAAACGACAAAAATACAAACCATTCGCGACGAGAATTAAATCATTTTCTATATAGGAACTCGTGCCATACTTTTTATACCTTTCGACTCGAACCCTTTTTCGAAATTTTTTTAAGTCACGTCATTGAAAACATCACATGGATTTGTATGCTGATATCACAGTGATATTATCAATAATTCACATTGTGATTTGGGATACAAAATCACATGTGATTTTTTCAGTCGTAAGCTAAGAAAATCGTTTTATAATATTTTGACGATTATTACGATGTTAAAATTTGCGGAGAGAATAATAATTTACGTGATTTGTAAAATCACTGGTGATTTGTTGTTTTTAAAAATCACGTGCTATTTCATAAATCGCATGTGATATCACAAATTCACTTATGATTTTTACAGTAATAAATCATGTGTGATTTCATCAATTCATAAATCGCATGTGAATTTAAAATTTTACCGTGTGATTTTTCAGTAATGAATTCACATGTGCTCTTTTTGAATCACGTGTGATTTTTTTGATGCGAATTAAAAATGTTCGTCAATAGTTTATAAAAAGTGCCCCGATCTATAAATAGATAATTTAATTCATTCTTCGCGATGGTATATAAATAAATTCTGCGTATACGATTAAGGGTTGAGAGATATGTTTATTTTAAAAAAATACGATGAAGTAAGTTATTTAATTACATAAAATAAGATATCATATAAGCTGATGTTGAGTTTTATATACTAATAAAATTTAACAATCAATGGAACATCAAGCAGCCCAATTAGAAAAATTTCCCCTAAGGAAAAATTCACTCTTAAATGATCATAATATAACATTATGATACGTATATTTACGACCGGAAGTTGATCACCCGGGTCCGTTTCCCCAATACGACTTGTGAAATGAACCTTGCTTTAGCTCATCGCGATTATGATTGAATGAGAGAAAAGATATTTTTGATTTATCTATAACTACTAATTAAAGCACTCAAATTAATCGAACATTAAAAGCAATTAAATACTTAACTAATTAACCAAAGGCAGATTAAAGCGACAAATAGGCAAATTACATAAAATATAACACTATTTTTTTTTTTTATACTAAAATGTAATACTAGATTTTTTAACTAAATTAGGACTCAAACAGAAAAATTTTAAGTAAAAAAAAAACATTTTATTTGATTATTTTTTAAATATATTATGAGAATTAAAAACTTATTTAATCTAATTAAATCCTAAATAAATTGCAAATATCTATTCATCCCCCCCATAAAATTGACGAAAAATTGATTTTTAAACTTAAGTAAAGTCTAATTATCATTAAACTCAGAAACTATTTTAACTATTTTTATAAATTTAAAAATCTATTTTAAAATTAAAAATCAAAAGCTCAAAAAAATGCAAAATAAAAAATCTAAAGTGCTAAAAATGATTTCTTACTGACTGTAAACTAACAGTAATTTTATAAAACTAAAACTATTTTTGAAAATTTTCTGAAACTTATTTTTCCTATTTTATGAATTTTCTAAATTAAAACTCTCGAAAAAAAAAGAAAAAAAATTATTAAAAAATAAACAAATTGATGGAAATTCTATGAAAAATTCAGGAAAAATCTAAAAAGTAACAAAGTATTTACATAGAAAAAATTAAACTAATGTGAACCCTAGATCTTACACTGAAATGTCCCCTAAATAAGCCCTATAGCTACGGTTATATATAAGAAGATCTAAACGACAATTGTCTATAAAGTATTAAATGTACGCTTGGAAGTGCATTGCGCCATGAGCATATTGAAGCATATTGTAATGTACGTCTGGCTTTGTGAGAGTGAGAGTCGTTGGGTTCTAACGTTTGCTTGTGTTAAGGCGTTGGGTTTATAAGAGTGAGGTCGTGGGTTCGAGGTTGGCAGACACCCCTTTTTGCTATTTTTTATTTTTTTGAAAATTTTAAAAACCAAAAGCTAAAAACTAAAGATTATAAGTTTTTAAACAACTTTAATAAAGACAATACTAGCTTAAACTCAAAATTAAGCTCAAAAAGAGCTTGTGAAGATCTGATTGCAGAAAGTGAGCTTTTGAGCTCACTTTTGCTTGATTTAACTAAAAGCTTTGCACAAGCTTAAATATAAGCTTAAATTTCAAAACAAAAGCTGTTCCTGGAAGCTTATGATGAGCTTAAACTAATCCTAATAAGCTTACTCTACTGAAAACACTAAAAACCAACTAACATTGAGGATCAAAACAGCTAATTCAAGAACAAACTCAAAAAGCTTAAAATTAAGAAAAACTCAAATTCTCAATAAGCTAAAACTTAAGCTGAACTTAAGAAATCTAATTATCCTAACTATAATCTATAAATTCAAACAAGAAAATCAGATACTACAACTTAAAATTCTAAGATTAGAATGCTTAATATTTTTACTACTGTTTTTGAAATTTTTGGCTTCTTAATGACTTTTTAAAACTAAATGCACCTAAGGAAATGAACTATAAAATGGAAACTAAAGCTTCATCTATCTAAAGCTATATCTAAACTAAAAGCAAACTGAATTTTAAAACCTAAATCTTAAAATTACTAGCTGTAATGAATCAAAAATAACAGCAATGGTAACTTAGTGTTACTACTGCTGATGTAAATAGCAAAGGTGCAAGCACAAATGCAGGATACCTTAAGAGGTAATCCTGCACTAAGTCACTCTATTTGAGTAACTCTTAATTCTAATCAAGCAAGAACCAAGCCTTAGATGACTTGGTTCAAATTTTTCACAAGTGAAATCACAAGGAAAATTCCCTTGGTGCTGAGACAAATTCAATAAGCTACAAATTCATTATAAGCTCAAACTAACTTATCAATTTTATTTAAAATCTTATCAAATATGCTAATCTAACTAACCAATAAGAAATTTTAAGTGGCTTTGACTTTTAAAGGTCAAAGAAGCTTAAACCAAACACCCCTTTAGGAATTGACAGCTTTTATAAAACATTAGAATCTAAGATCTAATTATCAAAACCTTATTACCAGATCTTAAACAACTTATATTAAACTTAATAAACATAAATCAACAACTGAATAAGCTAAATTCTAAGATTTACACTATAAACTATTTATTTTTAGATTTTTAAAGCTTTTTATGACAGAAATGAGAACTTCTAAGATTTATGACACTTAAGCTAAATCAGAAGATGAATAAGTCCTAAGTAACAATATAAATCACAAATAAGCAATAAGAAAGCAGATAAGCACTATTAATAAGCCAATAAGCAAATCTAAGCTAATTAAGCAATCATTAAGCTAAAACTGAAAATTAAAGAAGACTTACAATGAGCCTAGCTAAACAAGGCATGAAATGCTCTTAGAGCTTATTCAACAGCTCTGGCTTATTAGAAATAAGCCAGTAATAGTCCTTGAGAGCCCTTCCCTTTTTGGCTCTCCTTCCATAAGCATTTAATCCAATAGCAAAGGTAATTTGAACTGATTTTATGATTTAAGTAGATTATTACTTATTAAAACTCAATCTTAGCTTAGAGACTAAGATGAGCTAGTATGAGCTTATGGAACAATAGCTTAATCATTTGAGAATAACTGAGAGCTTATGAATGTAAAACAGCTTATAAAAAGTTTGAATTCATTAATAACTAAAGGAGATTACATTACTTTTGAAAAGGAATTACAAAAAGCTTGAATTACATTTAAAGAAAATTTGCATAAGCTAAAATACAATTAAGCTAAAATTGAAAAGCTAACTAGAAAAAAGAAGATACAATGTGTGTGAGTGTGCTATTTATAGCACTCTGATGAAGCTTCTAGGGGTTTGAGCACTCCTACGCCCCTTTCAATCACATCCCTTGAATTCCTTCAATGATTGGATCATTAGTTTTGGCCGTTGGATCACATATGTGCACACACGGATTGCCAGCGTGGCAATCCGTGATTATGACACCTTGTGCTTCCTCTGAGAGTGCTAGAAGTGTAAAACCCACACATCCTTGTACTTTCTTCGAGTCCATGTGGCATTCCTTTGTTGGAATTGGCCAATAGGGTGCTTGAGTGACATTTTAACTCTGCCAGGGTGATATAGACCACTTGAATAGACTTCCGTACCCTCCAATTTGGAAAAGCCCTTTAATTTGACAGCGTGGTGAAACGGGGAAGAAGGGTGAATAGTAACACACCCTTGGCGCCTTTTTTTATAACTGAAAATGGGTAAAAGGAGGAAGTTTGGGCTATTGGCAGCTTTGGTCCTTGTAGTTGGTTTATTAAAGGTCCAAGTGTTAAATAACTTTCAACTTGGCAGGATTGGCCCATGGATTAGTATAAAGGGAAATGGGCTAAGGGTTTTTTTTTGGATTCGGGTAAGGTAGTTAAGGGTTTAAGGCCCATTTAAGCCTTAAGGACCATTTGTGTAACATTTGGAAACTTGAGAGAGTAAAATGGATTATTTTGGGGTTTTTGTCCTTTTATGGAGTTGACTTTGTTGACCCATAATTGACTGGAGGTTGACCATAGCTTTAACTTTTTTACTTTTCCTAGCTTTGCTTTTGCATCTCTGGCTTCTTTTGTGCTCTTCCGTTTCTCGTGTCCGTGATTGTCCGTTTTTAACGGTTTTCTTGTGATTTTTGATATATCCGTACCTGCATACACAAAACATAAAAACAAGCATATATTTGCCATTTTTAGTCTGTTTTGGGACATTTAGGGTCATTTTTGGTGTTAACGGATATGTGTATTTTACACTTATCAAAATTCCCCAAACTAAACGATTGCGTGTCCTCACGCAATATCACATGCCTTATAACCAAATACCTCGAAACTTCCCCAAACTAAACCTTTGAAAAGTAGCAAAGATTTTTGTTGAGAGAGTTAAAAGATCACAAGTTATAAAACACCCGAATTCCCATTTTTAAAACTTTTTCTCTTTTTATGATTTTTCTAGATATATTTCTAACTACAACTTATTTGTGTAGACATAATGTATTGTTTTCATTACCTCATGGTAACTTTAAGGATCATGGAACAAAAAGCACATTTAAGTGTCTAAAAAAGATACTTCCCATTCCTATTTTTCTTTTTTCTATGCTTATGCTGTTAAAAATAAGATCACCGCTTAAGTACGAGCTAAGATTGCTAAGACTACTATAATTACAACTTGTGAATTTTCTTTGCCCGACCCATAAACATATATTTAAGAGTGTTGTGCTAATTAATATAACATTAAATCCACATATTAGATAGTTAAAATACGACCAAGCTTTACACATGGGCTTTGGGATATATGTTAATTCACTAGTAGATCACAAACTCAAGCAAACAAAAAACTCCTTGCTAAGACTTCATTGGTTCACTTGTCCTTAATGCCTTTCTTCTCTAGCATCCCACGTTATCGGGTTAAGTGTAAAGCTTTTGACACCCATCCGAAAGAATAATAATCGGACGCATGAACTTCCGATAAAAAAGCTTGTTAGGAATTTGCAATACGTTAGTTCAAAAAGAATACCTTGGTTTTAGAGAAGGAAATTTTTACTATTATTTTTTAACTTGCAACATTATTATTACTATTTACATTATTAGGTCTAGGAATCGGTATACACTTTGCTTTCGACGGCAACATCGGCACGCATCAGAAATGAGCTGTGACTATTTATGATACCAACCTAAATTAATCCTCCATCCTTTCGTTCGATGTCACATCGGAGCGACCGAATTGCGATGGAGTTTGTATATTAATTATTAACACTAAGGATTTATAACTTGCATCCTTTTTATTCACCAATTACATTTTTATAGAGAGATTTTTTTAACTGAATTAATTAATTTAACACATTATTTTTGCAAATAGAAAAATTTCGTTTTAGAAAACCAAAGTATAAACTTGAACTAAAATTCTTATTTACCAATGATGTTTGACTTCATCATCGATAAAGCTTTTTTCTCTGAATATGTTGATTAGACTTTTAAGAGTAAAACTCTAATTTGTAAACATTAAAGAGAACACGTATAATTAATTATTTTAAGAACTCCGGGAAAGAAAACCACAAGTTATTCTTATAAGCCTTTAAGTTTTCCAAATAAACCTTGTTTAGCATCCTAACTCGTAATCAACACTATCATCTCTTATTCTTTGCAATTTAAAATCTCTAATAAAGAAATTCGCAAATACTTAGCCTATATAAAATCCAACTCGGCATATTTAAAATCTACTTGAGATTAGCACAAGTTTTCATTTACTAATGATTTCAAGTCTAGCATGTTTAAAGTCTACATGAGACTAGCACAAACTATCATCATTAATTGTTAAGGGAGAAAGCTAGAACTCTACACGTACGATCGGGTCAAAAATTACTTCTTATTCTTACCAACGGAAAACCTACATTCGTGTCTTAACACTTATTTTTTTTATTTTTTTTTTATTTTTTATATGAATTATATTTATGACTAAATTTTTTTGCTATTTTTGTAGGAAAACGGGTACGTGAGAACAAAACAATAAGCATGTAATATCAAATCGATAGATTCCCTTCCCCAAACTAAAACGAAACATTGTCCTCAATGTTTAAAGTCGGGTCTCTACGTAAATCTAAGCCGTTTATGAATTATGCAAAGATAAACGTGAATCGATAAGATGAAAGGATATCGGATCTCCCCAAACTAATTTCACACAAAGGATGAGAAGCTCGAGTAGAACGGGACAAATCAACCGGACACGAGAGGCTTCAAAAATTTGTTGGTTCGATCCTACAAAATCACAACAAACAAGCAACAAACATCGAGAAATCGGAAAGAGTACAAGCCTCTCTCAACACAACACATTAGATAATAGAAAATAGAAAGGATAAGCATGGGGTGATCTCCCACGAAGCGGCTTGTTTTTGTTCACCGAGTCGCAAGCTCGACTCGATCCACTCCCTGAATTTAGTTTGTCCTTTAGGAAAGTCTGGAGGTCCGAGGATAACCATCTGTGGTGTATCTCCTCCAAGCAGTGTTTTAGGGACGATGACAATGACCTTTGAAATTTTGAACCGTCGGCATGAGACAACTTGGGCAGTGCCCATAATGGATTAAACTTCGGAGATTGTGAAAGGTACGAGACCATCGGGATTTGACTTTCCTGGAGAAAATCTTTAATAGGGAGTTGAAAAAGCAAGACATATCAACCACATTGCAAGATCAGTTTTTTATCTTGAATCGTGAAGTTTCTTGTCTTCTCCATGTAGATTTAAGCGAAAGTCACATAAGCTTGATCACGAAGCTCGCTAAGTTCATTGAGTTGAAGCTTTCGATGATCACCCGCGGTCTTTAAATCGAAGTTGGCATGCTTAAGAGCCCAATATGCCTTGTGTTCTAGTTCAACTGGTAAGTGACACGCTTTTCCATAGACTAACTTGTACGGAGTGCATCCAATTGGAGTCTTGTAAGCGGTTCGGAATGCCCACAATGCATCATCTAACTTGTCTGACCATGAGGCACGGTTTTCTCCTACCGTCCTCTCTAAGATTCTTTTGAGACCACGATTCGTCACCTCGACTTGACCACTAGTCTGAGGGTGGTAAGCGGTAGAAAGACGATGTGTGACACCATATTTAGACATAACTTTATCAAATTTGTCATTACAGAAATGGGTCCCACGATCGCTTATGATAGCTCTAGGTGCACCAAATCGGGAGAAAAGGGATTTTAAAAACTTGACAACTACTCTAGCATCGTTGGTGGGGAGCGCCTTGGCTTCAACCCATTTGGAAAGATAATCGACGGCTACTAGAATATATTTGTTTCCTCTAGACGACGGAAAAGGTCCCATAAAATCGATACCCCAAACATCAAAAATTTCACAAACTTGGATTGCATTTTGAGGCATCTCATCTCGATGTGAAATCTTGCCTTGTCTTTGACATGCATCATAAGATTTGATCAATTCGTAAGCATCCTTATAAATTGTAGGCCAAAAGAAACCGGCATCAAATACTTTCCGAGCGGTGATATTAGCACTATGATGGCCCCCGGTGGGTCCTTCACGATAAGCCTTGAGGATTTCAAGAGCTCTTGGCCAAATACCCATTCTATCTACGGATGATTGATCCGACATGTTACGAAAGAGATAGGGATCATCCCAAAAGTAATGCTTTATATCCTTGAAAAACTTCCTCTTTTGTTGGGTTGACATTCCTTTGATAAGAAAATTCCCCGCGTGGTAATTTGCTATATCGGCAAACCACGAGGTATTTTGGTCATCATGAGAAGTCACCGTATTCAATGTTTCAAGAGGAAAAGTTTCATTAATCTCTTTAGGATCAAAAACATTCTTATACGGGTTTTCAAGACGAGAGAGGTGATCGACTGCATAGTTTTTAGCTCCCTTGGTATCAATTACTGAAAAATCGAATTCTTGAAGAAGCAAGACCCATCTAAGCAATCTTGCTTTGGCGTCTTTCTTGTTGAAGAGTTATTTCAATGCGGAGTGGTCCGTGTAAACAACACTTTTGTTCATGATTAGATATGATCGAAACTTCTCAAAAGCGTAAACAACCGCAAGCATTTCTTTCTCGGTTGTTGTGTAGTTTGATTCTGCTTCGGTCATTGTCTTACTTGCATAATGAATTGGTCGGAAATGCTTCTCAATCCTTTGCCCTAGAACCGCACCTATTGCATAATCACTTGCATCACACATGATTTCAAAGGTAGGTCCTCAATTCGAGCAAAGAAATTAGAGCTTCGAGATAACTTCTTTTCAATGTTTGATAAGGCTAGAAATGCCAAATCTCCGAGAGATAAAAGGTATGTTTTTCTCTAAGAGATGGGGTCATGGTCGAGAGATCTTTGAAAAGTCTTTGATGAATCTTCTGTAAAAACCAGCAATGCCCTATAAAACTTCGAATTCCCTTAATAACGGTTGGTTGGGTGAGGTAGCATAGAAATCACATCGATATACCTTTGTCCGACTTCAATTCCTTTCTTCGCGATCCCTTATGTCCGAGTAACGATAACCATCTTCATCACCATAAATGGCTTTTTTCCCAATTTAGAGCTAAGTGGAGTCTTCACAACCGTTTAAAGCATTTTTTTTCTAGATTGGTGGAGGGCAACGTAGAAAAAGAATTCTCCAAAAATCGAGAAATCATCCATGAAAGACTTCCATTGTCTTTTCAATCAGGTCATGGAAGATTGCCATCATACACCGTTGAAACGTGCCTGGCGCATTGCATAAACCAAAAGGCATGCGGCGATAAGCAAACATTCCGTATGGGCAGGTGAATGTGGTCTTCTCTTGGTCATTTGGATCAATTGGAATCTGGAAATAACCCGAGAAACCATCGAGAAACAAATAGTACTTTATTCCTGCAGTCTCTCAAGCATATTGATCCATGAAACGTAAAGGAAAGGTCTTTTCTTGTAGCTATCGGTCAACTATAATAATCTAATGCAACTCTACCATCCTGTTACAAGTCGGTGTACTAAATCGTTATCATCATAGGTTACTACGGTCATTCCATCCTCTTTCTTTGTACACAGTGTAACTAGGGCTCACCCAAGACTATCCGAGATTTGGTAATCAATCCAGCGCGAGAAGTTTTCAACACTCTTTTATTAATACATCATGGATCTTTTGGATTACCCTTCCTCTAATGGTTGGACCGCGTGTTCTAGTTCATCTTCCATTAGAATTTTTTATTAGAAACAAAATTCTGGGTTAAACCCTTAATGTCAGAGAGCTCCCAAAGCAATTGCATTGCTTTCGGGATTTAAGAACCTTATGAGAATCGGTTCCCTTTTCATCATCGCTCAAATCTTTGGCAAATTATAATAAGCAACTTGTTGTTATCTGTCTAAAAAAGGCGATTCGATATGAGGGAGGTTAAAAGTCCTTAAGTTCAACCTCGGGAGGTTCATTCTTTGGTTCATAAGAAACAGCATATTCGATTGAAGACTTCTTTGGTTCAACTATTTTAAGGTCTCTTCAAATTTCTGGTAAATAATCTCCTTAGTTTGGTTGAGGAGGTAATGGATCACTATTGAGAAGTGCTTCGAGAATGAGAATGTCACCCTCGGGATCATAGTACATAGCATTAATTTCTGGTGAAGTTTGCTCGTCATCGATTGCTATAAAAGCATCGGCTTCTTCAAAAAGTAGAAAATCACTTTCCTCGAAAGGAGTGAGTGTCGGAGAAGAATTTGAAACAATCGGATCGTATCCGGGAGAAGATTGCCATATGCAACTGAGTCGGAAAAATCTAAAGACTTCTGTGAGAATTCTTCAAAACATGAACATCAGAGATCGACTTTCTTCAACAATTCAAAATTTTTTTATACGAAAATAGAAAGTTATCAACACAATTCAGGTTAAAGTCTGATCTCAATCCTAAGAAATTATCTCTCCGTCATATACATCGTATAAAGCACGATCTGTCTTTAAGAAAGGTCTCCGAGTAATCATGGTACTCGAGGATCGGCTATGAAATCAAGAACAACAAAGTCGGCGGGAAAGTAAAACTTCCCTACTTTGACAAAAACATTTTCGGCTACACCGGTTGGTTTGGAAATCGTTCGGTCGGCTAATTCTAACACCATTTTAGTATCATTTAGGAGTTGAAGCTTTTTCCAAATGGATAAAGGCATGAGATTGATACTAGCACCTAAATCGGCAAGGGCTAAGTAACTATCGAACTCTGAAAAATCACATGGAATGAGAAATCGACTGGGGTCACCTAGCTTTTCTGGAAGCTTTTTTTGGACAACCGCACTACAATTTTCATTCAAAGGTTTTTTGGTTAACTCAATTAACTTGTCTTTGTTATTAAGCATCTTTTTGAACATTGGAGCAAACTTTGGCATATGGATGAGAGCATCCGCGAAACTTAGCTCAAAGTGAAGATTACGGAAAATTTCCATAAACTTTGAAGCTAGGATATCATCCTTTTCACGAATTTTCTCTTTTGCAAGTCTTGAAGGATAAGGCAAACTAGTCTTGGTCTTTTGAGCTAAAGAAGGCTCTTTGATTGGTTCTTTGTCTTTTCCTAAGTTATGGACCAAAGTAGGTTGGATGTTTTCGGTGCTCAGTAGCTCCATATCCTTTGTCACCTCACTTTCCTTTTCCACCACTGGCGGTGAAATTAGAGGTCCGTCATATGAGGCACCACTTCGTGTGGTAATTGCCTTGGCTTCGTTCCTAGGGTTTGGAATGGTATTGCTAGGTAACGTACTTGAACTTGAAGCTTGGTTGGTGTGATAGCTTTGCATGAAACTAAGCATCATCTTCTGAAAATCATCTTGTTTCTTTTGAGAATCATTGTAAACTCTTTTAAAATCATTTTGGTTTCTTTGAAAATTATCTAACTTCATTTGCAAGTTATTCATATTCGCATCATTAGCTTTAGTATAACTTTCAAAATCTGTTTTAGAAACACCTTGAATTTGTGAAACAGGAGGTAAAGCTTGATTAATCAAAGGTTGATTTGTTGGTGGTTGGTATGGTGGGGCTTGGTAAACGGCTCCTTGATTGTTTTGACGATTAAAGTTTCCTCGGTTTTGATTGAAATTAGAATTGGTTCCTTGGTATCGGTTTTGGTTGGTTTGGTTGTTTTGAACATTTGGTTGATTGAAACCAGGTGGTTTCATTTGACTTGCCAAATTGGATGGTTGGTTTCTTTGGAGAAAATTACCAACGGCTGCGGTTTGATTTTGATGAATCATATCTGAAAACTGGGAGGAAAATCGTTCCTAAGTTTAACGGACAATTGTTGAAATTATAGTTTGAACCACATGTGACACAAACTTTCTCGACTGCTTTGACGGTAGCAGGAGTCGTAGCATTCTTTTCACTAATCGCTTTCTCTAAACGGCTCATTCGAATATTCATTTTGTCTTCAAGTAAGGCGACCATTTGTTGAATCTCGAAAGAATTATTAGAAGGTAAAGAAGTGAAACGGAGCAGCATTCGTAATTGCTCTTGAAATCATTTGGACGATTCTTGAGTAAAGACTTTTGATTTATTTTCGATTATGGCTAAACCTTCTAGTAGGCATATTATCTAGAAAATTGTTCACCCGCTGCGGTATCTTAAGGCATCTATGATCTTGTCGGTATTCATGGAATTATAAAATGTACAAAATTGGATATAATTCTGAGAAACCATGATGAGGACATTGACGAAGAAGTCCTTTAAAACGTTCCCATGCTTCGTTGAAAGTTTCGTTTGGTTTTTGGTAAAAAGTAGTGATTTCATTCCGAAGGTAAGTTGTTTTCGAAGGTGGGAAGAATTGTTTTATGAACTTTAAAACAAGGGTTCATTCCCATGTGAGAATTGATCTAGAGGTTCTTTATTAGCCAAATCTCGGGCTTCACCGTTAGAGAATTGAAAAGGCAAATGCTTAATCGAAGTGTTCGAAACTTCGGAGTCTTTTTTGTCTAAACGTTGAAGTGACTTTGTTGAAAAATCGAAGGTGATTATGAGGGTCTTGTCTACCCGTGAACTTATTACTTTGCACAAGATTAATCAAAGGTTGTTTAAGCTCAAAATTGTTTGCATTTATCGGTGGAACAACTATTGCATCTTCGTATCCCTCGATGGGAGCTTGTAGCATTTGAGCCATGGTACGATTGTCGGCCATTGGAAACTCGGGTTCCTCAACAATAACCGTTGTTAATTGTTGTTGTCGACGATTTCGATTACGAGCTTGAGATCGAGTGCGCATGCACTAAAAATAAAGAAATTAAAAAGCAAACAAAAATTACACTAATATTTTTATTTGATTTTTTTTTTGAATATTAATTAACAATGAATTTTAACGGTTCCACGGAATGAGACTTATAACCAAATAATCCAATACTTCACGGTAGCATTCAAAAAATTGCTTTTCAAGGTGAGCCGTACTTCGTAGAGACACAAATGGCAAGTGTTAAATCTTTGGTTCGATTTGGGAACTATATTCCAAGTTCACCGGAAATTGAAATGATAATACCTCGATTGAGAGTATTATATGTTGGTGTTCTTTTACCAACTTTGTTAATTTTATTTCTTTTTTTTAAAAGGACAATTTTTTTATATTTTTGATTTTTTTTATATATATATATTTTTTTATATGATAGCTATACTAAAAAGAAAAAGAAAATATTTTTACTTTTTATATTTTTTACTTTTTTGCTTTGATTTTTTTTGATATTTTTATACAAGAATGTGACTTTTCGAGGACGAAAGGATCTTCAAACCAAATCAACAAACAAAAAACAAAGGAATCTCAACACAAGTCCCCGGCAGCGGCGTCAAAAACTGATTGGTAGTTTTAATACACTATAAAATATATATACTAATATAACTTTAAGAGCAATTAAGAAAATTCCCTCGATGGAAAATTCACTCTCAAAATTTTATATAATATAATATATAGTACGTATATTTAAACGGGAAGAATGATCATCCGGGTCGTTTCCCCAACGACTTGTGCAATTGAAACCTTGTTTAAGCTCGGATTATGATTTGAATGAAAGCAAAGATATTTTATGATCTATAACTACTAAATAAAAGCAACAAGTAAAATTGAACAATTAAAAGCATTTATAAACATTAAAATGTTAACGGAGAAACAAATAAAACGCGACAATTAAGCAAGTAAATTAAATTTAAGTCCTAAAAATGCAAACTAAATTCCTAAACCTAAATTAAGATAAAAGAAATTTTTAGGAAAAAGAAAAACATTTTTTTGATTATTTTTGAATTTATTATGAATTTAAATCTATTTTAATATAATTAAATCCTAAAAAATAGCAGATTAAGTACTAAAAATTTAGAAAAAATGATTTTTAACTTAGAAAGTTCTATTTTAATAACATAAAAAATCAGAAAACTATTTTTAACTTTTTTTATAATAAATTATCCTATTTTTTTTAAAATAAATAAATAAATAAAAGCTCAAAAATGAAAATTAAGATCTAAAAAGTGTAAAAATGATTTTACTGAATGTAAACCTAAAGCTATTTTTTATAAAACTAAAAACTATTTTTTTGTATTTTTATAAAACTTTTTTCTATTTTTTATTGATTTTTTAAGATTTTAACTTTCGAAAAACATTTAAAAATAAACTAATTGATGAAAAATTCAGGAAAAATCTATAATGCAACGAAGATTACTAGAAAAATAAAAGACAGAACTCAGCTTATTAAATAAGCTGAGAAAAGAGCTTATACAGCTACGGCTTATAAATGAAAAGGAAAGTTAAAAACGTGTATAAGTATTTGATGGAAGGAAACAATGATGGATGAGCTATTGTAGCAAACTGGTTAACATGTATGGTTTATAAGTGTGAGGTCGTGGGTTCGAGGCAAGCAAATCCCATCTTTTTTTTTACTTTTAACAAAAACTAAATATCTAAACTTATTAAAAACGTGATTCTAAACAACTTTAAAACTAAGCTTTTTGTCTGAAAGTGAAAGATAAGCTCTGAAACAGCTTATGAATAAGCTGTTTACAGAAAGTGGGCTTTTGCCTTTGGTTTCACTAAAATAACTATAAAAAGCTCAATTTAAGCTCAAACTTAAAAGCAAAAGAAGTTCTAGAAAGCTTATAATGTGCACTATCTAAATCTAATAAGCTACTTGACCCTAGAACACTAAAAATTAATCGGAAATGATCATTCAAAATTGGTTAAACTCAGGATTAAGCAAAATGGCTCAAAAATTCTACTAAGCTAATAAGATTAATTAAGGTGAGTCAGGCTTGAGCTTATGAGAACTTAACAACCTAACTACAAGCTAATGATTTTATAAATTATAAAAACTACTTCTACACTAAGAATCTTAAAATTTAAAAACTAATTATTCTAGACTACTATAACAACCTGGGTTTTAGTCATTGTATGACATTATGTAATTCATAATTTATTTTTAGGGTTTTACGCGTTTGCTCTTAAATTGTAATAGTTAAAGCTAAAATCGCGTAAACTAAATTGATCATTCAATGTAAAGGGAGCATTATTTAACGATTAAACGTTTACATCAAGCAAGTGTTAAATGATTATTATGAGGATAATTATCACCTTGTTATCTTATTTTTATTGGTTACGTAAAATTTACGTTTCGCGATAAAATGCGTTTCGGCATTCCCGGAAGCACCAAAACCTAACTACGCTTTACACGACATACCCACGATTATACCAAATAACACCAAAATGATTTCAAAATATCATCTGATATATATATGTGGCCGAATTTCTGAAGGATTGAAACAAGGAATCATCAAGTTGGAGGACTAAGGCCCTAAATATCTAGATATTCACCCTTGGTTTCCTTGTGACTGCTATGTGCCACCTCTCTTTCGTATCCCTAGCAATGCTCTTGAGGATTGATTAATATAAAAACCTCCTAAGCACTATAATAGCACATATGCATTCACTATTTCTTTCATAAAACACTTAACCAAAATTCACAAAAAATCTTTTCTCTTCTCTCTCAAACTCACGGCATCAAACCACAACCATACTCAATCCATAACTTGATTTTCTTTCACCATATTAGTGTTTACATATCATACTTAAGGTATTCTAAGAAGAATTGAAGGGTTGGTTAAGCTTTGAAAGGGTTTTAACAAGATATTGCAAGATTAGGGTTTTATAAGGAAATTAGGGTTTTCAAGTGTGCTAGCTTTGGTTCTTAATCTAAACAAGGGTTTAGATTGTGTTTTCTATCATCATTGTTCATCATAAGGTCCTCTTCAAACCTTTATCTTTTCATTTTCATGATTATATGTGTTCATATGTTCTACTTAGTTAAATCACCATCTAGGATACTTTTGAATATGTAAAATGAATATTTACTTATGATTAATGTTTTATGAACTTATTTACATGTCACATGGATGCTAATATGATGTTAAAAGGGATGTATAAGTGTTTTAACATGTTGTTTAAGTATGAACATGTTTATGAGCAAATTAGGGTTTCTAATGTTAACTTATGAGTTACAAGTGAAAATGGTAGTTAAACTTGTTATCTTGAACACACTTGAGTAAAATATAATCTAATGGACTTTATATATGCAAACATAGATAGAATGTTGTGAAGTAGTTGTAATAAGGTGTGAAGCTTAATGGTACATAAAATTCATGCTTGATTAAAAAGTGTCTAACTCACAAAACCTCAAACTTTCTGTTTTGGTTTGATTTTGGAAGCACCCATATTATGTTTTATAAAGATAGTACATCTCATGAGGATTCTAAAATGATAAGAAACTCGAAAATCTGATTTATAACGAAGAAGATACGCTAGTTTACGGAGTTACGACGCTAAATTCTTTATTATACATATTTTAGAAAAAGTTACTATTCATGGCAGAAAATTATACTTTTAAAACTCAATAATATGATTAAATGCTTTCAATTACGAGAACGTGTTCGAAGATCGACTAAAAACGGAGCTATTAAATAATAAGATAAGACAAAAAAAACGGGTTTTAGTTAATTAAAAGTATAAAAAACGGATTTTATAGCTGTTCTTTGAACAGTAAAACACTATTCAGCACAGAATTCAAACTCTCACACGCAAAAATGTGATTTTTGTTCCACTCGTCTTAATACGAAAGCGTGGGCGTAAGAAACGCGAGAAACGGACTTAAAATGACAAAGTTATGTTATTTTTGCTAAAGGCGTTATTATAAACGTTTTTACTTTATAAATACGATTTCACGTAAACGATTAGATGGTGATATAGCTATATAGAATATATATGTTATTAGTTATCGAAGTGCTATATTACTAGGGAATTTCTAATGAGGCTTTTCGGAATGGCGTCTTGACAGAGTCTGTTGGATTTACGATTTTAAAGTGTTCTAACTCTGTACGTATGTCTTGACCTCTTAATTATGACAGCTCCAGACGTTGTACGATGATAACTATATAGGATTAATATACGGTTGTTGTTAGACAACGTACTTGAATACTGATTCAACCTATAATATCTAGGTCGCATTCGGACGTTAGCGTGACGCGTCTTTACTTGGGATATTTTATTATCAGTTTACTCACTCAAGGTGAGTTCATAGCCCCATGTTTTACAATTATTAAATTACAAGTTTTTGGGGTGAAAAACATATGATGGTTTTACAAATTGGACGCAGTGTACGTTTTATCTTGATTACGTGTTGCCTAAGTTGCGATAACCCACGTGCCCATTAATCATGAACTTGTTAATTACTGGAATGTGAGCGCGAAATGGATTATAGATAGATTATTTGGTTTGACCTCCCCGTTGGTGTGACTAGCTATCATGGAAACGAACGTATATCATGTCGGATACTGGATGTTACGGGTTGAACCATCATCACTGAGCAATGTAGGCAATATTTATATTTTGTCTTCAATCTTTGTCGAAGCTTCTGGTTATTGTCATGAGCTTAGGCAAACGTATATGCATTTTTGTGTTTCTGCATCAGTTGCATTATTCACTGGGGTAAGTCTCTTGATATAGGTTTCCTGCATATACATTTACAATAACACTGTGAAATTCTCCAAATTTATGTTGAGTTTTTAAATGCATGTTTTTCAGGTGGTCATTAAGCACGAGGTGCGAATAATGATTCATTGGTGGCTTATATTGTGAATGTCATTGCATTAAGATTTAGTCGCATTACAATTTTGTATATTGTTTTGGGCTGAAATCTTGTAATAATAACAAGTAACAAGTAAAGCTTCGGGCTTTTTGTAACTCATATTTTATTAAACCAATTGTATCAGTTTTAATGACTTTTTGGTCGTTCTTATATTATCTTGTATTATTGATCTGAGAAGTAACATGCCCCGGACCCTTATTCCGCTGCGACCCAATTTGGGGGTGTTACAACTACTGTTTTTGGCTTTTTGGCTTATTTAATGACTTTTAAGACTAAATGTACTTAGGGAGATAAGCTAGGAAATGAAAGATAAGTCTAAAACTGAATTAAGCTATACCTAATCTAAATCTACTTCTAACCTTTAGATAGCTAATTACCTATTGTATAACTAGCTAAAAAATTATAGCAAATAAAGTGACTGCTTTAGTGGACAGATTTATTCCGGCGGATGCACTTGACTCTAGTGCATAATCATTGGGCTGGTGAAACTTGTGGTCTCAGTTGCACTACATGAACTCTTAATTATAGTGTGTTAGTTGAATTCATAGATCAAAGCAAGTGATTAATCCTTGGAAGGCTTAGATCAAATTTTCAAAAGCAAGAAGAAAAGGTAAAAGTACCCTGGTGCACAGGTAACAATGATAAGCCATAACTTTTGAAATTTTTAACATCTAACTTATAAAACCTTTTTAAAACTTGTTAATTTGTAAAAACTCAGCTGACTCAAGTGTTTTGCACAAATTTTATTGACTTTTAATGGTCAAAATGGCTTATGCCAAACACCCCTTTCAAACTTTGACAGATTTGACAAAGGCTTTTTAAATGAAATATACTTATTAAATCTACAAACCCAGATTTTAACTAGCTTAAAACAAACTTAATTAACATGAATTAACAACTAAATAAGCATTAATCTAAGATTTAAGCTATTTTACTTATTTTTTTGGTTTTTTAAGGCTTATATGACAGATTATATAAAAACTATGATCTAGGCTATGAAAAGCAAAAATAGATGAACTAATGTGACTATTAAGCTAAATAAAACACAAATAAGCAATTATAAGTAAACTTAATAAGCAATTAAGCAGATCTAAACATAGAAAGCAATAAGACCACTATTTAAGGCTAGAATGAAAGGGATTAAAAGAGAAACTTACAGAGTCCTCTAGCTAAACAAGAGGTACCATTTAAGGCAGCTACAAGCTCCCTAGCTTATTAATAAGCTAGGGTAATAGTCCATGGGATCTCTTCCATTCCTAGATCCCCTTCCTTTAAGCTTAAATCCAATAAAGTCCAAGGTAAATGTAAGTTAAGCTGTTTTAAGGTTTAGATAGGATTATTTCTGAATTGATTAAGCTCTATTTTAGCTTATAGACTAAAAGAGCTTATTATGAGCTTATTAACTTATTAAAACAGTTTGGTTGATTGAGAGAGCTTATGAGTTGAAAGAGAAGAGAGCTTATAACAAAATTTAAACCAAATTTCATTAAAAAAAACTGAATTACATTACTTAAAAAGAAGTTACAACTGATTTTAAATCAAAATTACATTAAGCTTTGAAAAAAAAAACTACACTAAGCTAAAATTAAAAAGAAAAAGACATCGTGTGTGTGATGGTGTTGCCTTTTTATAGCAGCAGAAGAACATTCTAGGACCTTAGCTTCCATCAATCATCCACCTTTGATCATCTCTAATCATTAGATCTTTGTTTTTGGCCGTTGGATCACTAAGTGACCTCACACGGATTGCCAAGCTGGCAATCCATGTGAGGCTCACTTGTGCTTCTTCTCTGAGTAGAAATAGTACAAAACCCACATTCCATTTGTGCTTCTCCATTGATGACGTGGCTATGTGCTTGAGTGAGGTGCTTAGATCTCTTGATTTTACTATCTATCACCTACCATTTGTTTTGTTAGCCACTAATGAAATAAGGACTTATACTTGCCCCTTAATTTCCATTTGCCCTCTATTTTACCCTGGCTAGTGAATTTGTAGTGACGATGAACAGTAAATGGATCTTGGCGCCATTTTGACTGTTAAATCAGTTGGAGTTTGGGGGAATTGCAAATCTAGTCCCTTACAATCCTTTCTCCATTTCTAGTATAAATGGTAGTTTGAATAATTGCAAGAATGGTCCTTGGAGTTTATATGAAATGAAATGGACTAGTAACATGGGCTAATGATTGGGCCTAAGAATCCGAGTTGTAGTTTTAAGGGGTTTTGGGCCCACTTAGGTATAAGGGACCTTTTGGACTTTTCTGAAAGTTGAGGGACTGTAATGGCAATTTAGGGATTTTGTCCTTTATGATTGACTTTTGTTGACCAAGATTGACTGAAGGTTTGACTTTTTCTAGCTTTGGCTTCCGGCTTTGTTCACTCTCTCCCGTTCTCGTGTCCGTGTGTGCTTGTTTTTGTGGGTTTCTTGTGATTTTCGGTAGTGTATATGTTTCTAGAACACATCCAAATACATTTTACAAGCTCTTTTGTAGCCTTGTGTTGGTGGGGGACACGGTTTTATGTAGATAGGGGTGGTCGGGGGATCTGAGTTTTGACGGCGTGTGGTGATGCTGTCCATCATTAAAATTGTGATTTTTGGGGTGTGGTTCTAGTGTCTTGGCCAAAATTTCCCTTCAAGAATAAAACGTTTTGCGATAGCTTCCTCATGCCTAATATCTCCAGGACCTTATAACATCAAAATACCCTCAAAACTTACCCATCTAAACCTTTGAAAAGATCTAGCCAAAGATCTTTTGTTGTAGATGAGTTAGAGATACAAGTTATTACAAACTACGCCGCATTTCACATTTTCAAGACGTCCGTTTCTCTTTTTATGATTTTTCTTGATAATTAATAACGCTACCTTTACCTACTAGCTTATTTGTTACAAAAGACATATGTATTGTTCTCATTACCACTTTGGTAACTTTTAGGATCATAGGAAACCAAAAAAGCACAATTAAGTGTCTAAAAGGTTACTTATCATCCCCGATTTTTCACTTTTCCATGCTTTGCTTAAAATAGATCACCGTTAAGTGCGAGCTAAGAGCTATGACACTACTTATAATTACAACTTGTGACTTTCCTCTTCCCGACATAATAATAATATTTAGGGTGTGTGTGTTCCAATTTATTTAAACATTAAAATCCATCTTATTTGATAGTTGAAATCCGGCTAAGCTTTACACATGGGCACTTTTGGGCTAATATTGTTTAATTAAAATCACAAACTCACAGCAAACAAAAAAACTCTTTGGCTAAGATATCGTTGGTTACTCTGTCCATGATTGATTTATTCTCTAACTTCCACCAATCATCGGGTAAGTGCTAGGCTTTTGACCACCCCATCCGGAGATACTAATCAAAGACGCATGACTTTACGATGAAAAAGCCCTTGTAGACTTTTTGCAAACCTTTGTTCAAAACGAATAACTTGGTTTTAGAAAATGAAATTTTTCACTATTTATTTTACTAATTTGACATTAAATAAAATTTATTATTTTTATTTACATTATTGGCTTAGGAATCGGTTTCACTTTTCTTTCACAGGAAACATCGGGCCACGCCATCACGACACGGCCTCGTGTTAACTTATTACATTTACACAGTTACCACCCCCTAAAATATTCAACCTCACCCTTTCTTTCGACGTCACATCGAGCGAACTGACAAATGCCCAGGTTATTTATTACGATGTAGTTTGTTTTTAATATTATTAATACTAAGGATTTATAACTTGCCTCATTTTTATTTACCAACTACATTTTTATAGATTTTTTTTATATATTGATTTAACACATTATTTTTGCAAATAGAAAAAATTCCGTTTTAGAAAACCAATGTATAAATTTGAACTAAAATTCTTATTTACCAATGATGTTTTGAGCTTCATACATCGATAAAGCTTTTTCTCCTGATTATGTTGATTTGAACTTTTAAGAGTAATAACTCTAATTGCAAAAAATTAAAGAGAACAGTATAATTAATCTTTTTAAGAACTTCAGGGAATAAAAAACCCAGTTATTCTTATTAGCCTTTAAGCTTCCAAATATAATTTTGTTTAGCATTCCTAATTCGTAATCAACACTATCATCTTTATTCTTTGCAATTTAAAAACACGCCCCTACATAAATAGACTCATCTAGAAAGTACTTACTCGTAGGCACCTATTTATAAAATCCAAATCCCTCAGCACATATTTGATTTATACTTGAGATTGGCACAAGTTTTCATTTATACTAATGATTTCCAAGGTCTAAGCATGTTAAAGTCTACCATGAAGGACTACGCATCAAACTTTCAATCATTAATTGTTTAAGAGAGGAAAGTGAGAACTCTATACGTACGATCGGGGTCAAATAAATTTAATTCTTTATTCTTACCAACGGAAAACCTACATTTGTGTCTTAAACACTTTTTATATTTATTTATATATATTATATATATATATATTTATATATATTATCTATTTATATATTATATATATATTATTGCTATTTTTATTTTATTATTTTATTATTCTTACAAATAAGATCTTAAAAATTTATAAATCTTTTGCTTTTTGGGGGGTAAAACGGGTCACGTCAAGAAACAAACACAATAAGCAGGTAAACATCAAATACGTTTACGATTGCTTGGCTATCCGTGTGAGGCTCAATTGTGCTCTTCTCTTATGTAGAAATTGTACAAAACCCACTATTAAAGGGTGCTTCTCAATTGATTGTCGTTGCTATGTGCTTGAGTGAGGAGCTTAGATCTCTTGATTTTACTAATCTCTCCCATACCATCTTGTTTAGGTGCTCATGAATGCTTACTTGCCCTCAATATCCATTTGCTCCCTCTATTTTTTACCATGGATAGTGACCATTTTGTAGTGACGAATGAACAGTAAATGGGTCTTGGCGCAACCTTTGAATGTTAAATAAGTTAGAGATTTCAGGGGTATTGCAAACTAGTCCAATTACAATCTTTCTCCATTTCTAGTATAAAAGGGCAGTTTGAATATATTGCAAGTAATTGTCTCTTAAAACCGCGGGTGATCACCGGAAAGTTCAAATGAATGAACTTAATGAACTTCGTGATCAAGCTTACGAGAACTCTTTAATCTAAAAAGAGAAAACGAAGAAGATTCACGACTCCAAAATCAAGAACCGCGTCTTTAACGATGGTGATCGAGTCCTTCTCTTCAATTCTCGATTAAAGATTTTCTCGAGCAAGCTTAAGACCCGCTGGACCGGACCGTTCACCGTCACCCAAGTTTTCCCTTATGGTACCATTGAGTTATCTTCAACCAACGGACCTAACTTCAAGATGAACGGTCATAGACTCAAACATTACTTTAGAGGGGACATACCACCCATGGTTGTCCTGAATCTCCAAACCTTCCTCATGGATAATTAAATTCGGGGTCGAGTCAAGCTCATGACTCGGTTAACAAAAACAAAGTGCTTCTCGGGAGGCAACCCGTGTTTCTGTCTTATTTCTATTTTCTAATAAGTGTAACTTGAAGGGGCTCGCCTCTTCCAAATTCGTGTTTTTGTTGTCTGTGATGATTGGCAGGATTCCCCAGATTATGAAGACTCTCGTGCTCGTGGTTTTGTCCAACGCTCACTCGATCTTCATCCCTTTGTATGGTTATTTTAGGAATCCTATATCCTTGATCTTATTGACTAACGTTTAATCTTTGTCATAATTAATAAACGGCTTTAGATTTACGTGAGATTCCCTTTTATATTAAGAATATACATTGAAATTAGTATGAGGGGGTGGCAACCCCCACATTGAGGGTAATGTATAGTTCTAGTATGAGGGGGGAATCTATCGATTTAATCCCACTTGCATTTGTCTGTGTCTTTCACGTAACCCCGTTTTACCAAGAAAATACAAAAAAAATGTGATTTTAGGCCGAAATTTAAAAATTTTACAAAAATAAAATAAGTGTTTATCACAAATGTTGACTTTCTGCTGGTGAGAATAAGAATAATTTTTGACTTGACCGAGCATGTTGAGCTCTAGCTTACTCCCTTAACCTTTATAAATGTATAAGCTTTTGCTAGTCTTTTATACAAGAAGCTTTAAAATGCGAATTCTAGCTCAAAAGGCCAAGATTTTGCAAGTTTCCATAAATGACTTTAAATATGCAAAGCTTAATTTTATTTGGCTAAGCATTCGCGGATCTTTTTATTAAAGATTTTAAATTTGCGAAGAACGAGAAATGATAGAGTTAAATATAAGTTGGAATGCTAAGCAAGGATTAGTTGGAAATCTTAAAAGCTCATAAGTGTAATTTGTGGCTTTTTCTCCCAGTAGCTTCTAAAATGACTAATAATACGTGCTCTTTTTGAAAGACAAGTTAGAGTTTTATCACTCTTAAAAGTCCGTTAAGATCAACATTTTTAGAGTAAAAAGCTTTATCGATGAATTGATAAATAAGAGTTTTTGATCAAAAATATGTTTTAATTTTCTAAAAAGAAATTTTCCCTGTATACGGTGTAAATATAAATGTTGCAAAAAAAATGAAAAAAAAATGAAAATGATGTGAAAAATATAATAATGTTGCTAGTATATGTTGCTTAATAAATAAAGGGAAAATGTCTTTTTCTAAAATTTAAACATTCTTTTGAACTTAAACTTGTTAATCCCTACAAAACTTTGAAACCGGACGTTTGTTAATTCTGATCAGTATTCTCTGTGGGGTGTCAAAAGCCTGGGCACTTGACCGATGAGGTCGGGAGGTTCCGAGAAGAAAGTCACTCTAAAGGAATTAACTTACCTACAATGTCTTAATTTTGGAGGAATTAGCTTGCTTTGAGTTATAAACTTACTAAGTTTTACGGAAAATTTTTAGTAAAGGGTTCAAAAGTCGGAGAGTCTCGACAAATTATTCTTTGAGGGGTGTCAAAAGCCCGGTCACTTAGCCGACAAGGTTGGGATGTGCCGAGAAGAAATGTTGCTACATGGGACAATCTCACCTTTGAATTCATATAACTAAAAGTGGAACGTGAAACTTGGAAAGGTTATAACTATCTAAAAACGTGGGTTGGATGGTCAAAATTCAAACTGAGCACACACACCTTAATATATAATATCTGTCGGGAGGAGAAGTTTTACACAAATTGCAAATATGAGTAGCGTTAGCATCCCAACTTGTAATTAACAATGATTTCGTTTTTAAGCTTAGTTTGGGAATAAGTGAAAAATCAAGGACGATGAATTTATCCTTCTAGGGCACCTTAGGATTGAGGTGTTTCTTATTCAGTGATCCTAAAAGTTATGATCAATAATGAAAGTCAAGCATGTTGTACATAATGGAAAATAAGAAAAATAAGTGTGCAAGAAAGAAAATGGTGAAAACAGGGAGTGTTTAAAAAACTAGTAATTTCTTAATTCCTTTAAATTTTACACTTTGCTACTTTTCAAGGTATTTAATTTAAGGGGGTTGAAATTTTTGGTTTTCTAAACATGGATTTATTTCATTGCGTGAGGACACAGCAATATTTTAGTATGAGGGGATTTGGTATGTGCTTAAATACACATACCTTTTTCTAAATAAAACGAGCTTAATTAACCAAAAACGGACATAAAATGCCAAATATATGCTTGTTTTGTGTTGTGTACTGTGCAGGTATCGGATATCAACAAAAAGACAAAAAACAAGGCAAAAATCAGACAAAACCAAGCATGAGATTGAAAAGAAAAGCCGGAGCCGAGGACATTTTGCAAACCGGCCCAAATAATAATAAAAAGAATCGGCCCAAGAAAGAAGCCCAAATAAAGGACTTAACGATTGTTAGTCTCCACACCAGAAACATATCACATCGTTAGTCCTCAAGCCGTGACATCGTTAGTCCCTACACTAACGCCCGTTACCCGCTTCATCTTCATTTGAAAGAATAATAAAATATGAGAAAAAAATGGCGCATTGAATGGTCAAGGTCAAAGCAATTAATGTGCAGAATCAAATTAAATGAGAAATGTCAAAGCAATAAATGGGCGGTTTTATGTTGATTGGTGACAATTATGGCTTTCCATAAGTAATTTTGGAAGGATTGAAGAAGATTAGTTGTCTTACCTCATATAGTGCACAAGACTCCCCTATAAATAGAAGATGATTTCATTCAAAGAAAATCATCTAGGAGTAGTTTATCTCATATTTTTTTTCCACCATTTTTACTTTATTGCAATTATGTTAAATTTTATGTTTTAAGCTTTGTTATAAGCATTGTTACCTTTTCAAGCATTGTACTCTCAAGATTATTCAATAAAAATTATTGGTTTCGTAGGCTGTTTATGGTTCGGACAGATTTATGGTTATTCGTAGACGTAGAAAGCAGATTCTAATGATTGTTAAGTATGATTGCGGCATTTTGAGGTATTTTGTCCTATCCTAATATATGAATCACAAAAATTCTTATGTTTTAATCCATTCAATTGGTTTTAAGTTTTGTTTACAAATCATTTTGTAGTTATTATATTCTAATCAATGTTGTTCTCTTATTCTTCTTTAAATATTTTTCATTTGCTCAATTTACGTCAACACAACAACGCCATTATGTAACTTTCAATCTTTCATGTAGTTATTTTATTATACTTAGTAATTAATTTAAATGTCATGTAATGTTTTACTTAAAGATCAAACGTATGTACAATTTCTTCATTAATTTTATGTCTTTTTAAATAAATTTAATTCTTAGTCAAATTTCATATGTTTCTTTTACTAGTCCAACGTTTGTATTTCTTTCAATCTCAAAATTTAGTTTACTCAAAGTAGTTTTCTCTAAATCTCAATTTAATCAAACAGTTTGCATTTTCATTCAAATATTCAATCAAAAATTGTGTTTTTTTAGTTGTGCGTGAAAATTATTCAAAGGTAATTATTAGGGATTGGGTTTTAAAGCTTATAGAGCGGGTCTCATCTCATTTCGACATCTTTACATCTTTTCTTTAATTTGGTTATCTCTCTTCTCTTAGCTTCCTACAGTAATTTTTATCATGATAGTTGTAATTACCATGTTTATTTTTGCCATTATTATTAGGATTAAAATTTGATTTAGTTGCTTAATTTATCGCGTTTCTTTAATTACCGTCAACGTTTTTAATTTAAAATCATAATTGCCTTAATTGTTTAATTGCTTTTTTTATTCTTTTACATTTTTTTAGTAAAATAGAAAACAAATCAAAATTTCAACTATTCAAAATCCCGATCACAAACATCAACACGAAGTTCAATTCACGCCTCGCAGGAACAAAAACGACCCGGGAAACGACTAGAAGGGGTTACCTTCGAAATCGATACTTCCGGAAAAATATTTTATTCGTGAGTTGGTTTATCGCTTGTTAAAAGTGATTTGCCGATTCGCCTATTTTATATATATATCTATATACTATTGACAACGATCAAGGCCTTAACCTAGGGCGGTCCCCTTAAATACACGGGCGGCCCCCTTAATGTTAAGGGGACCACCCACCTATTTAAGGGGACCGCCCCTAGATAGACGCTCTCCCAGTTTGTTCTATAAATACTAAACTTTTCCCCACTATTTTCTCACTTTTTGCACTCATTCTTTCTGTCCAAAACAGCCCACATATCCTCTCTAAAATCCTTTGATCATTTAATCATAAAGCTTTGTTTTTAAGTGATCCAAGCTCAATTCCTCAGGTGCAAGAGTAGAATAACTTCCATCAACAGTGGAAGAAGTAATCACATCTTTTGTGTGTTGTTGCAATCTTATTGCATCCATATCATAACTTGTAAATCATTTGTAAATCTTGTAAAGTTATGTAGTTGTTAGATCTTGGCGATCTTTATAAGTATAGTTAGAAGATCGTGGGTGATCTTACTATAGTGGTAAGATAGTTTGTGGATATAAGTAGTGTGTGAAGAACGTTTTTGAAGTCGTGAAGTAAGTCGTGAAGTTGTGAAGTCGTAGAACAAGTCGGTAAAGTTGTGTTGTGTTAGATTGGTTCAAGCTAAGATTAGAGACTCGACATTAGCTTCTGTCGTTAATGCGGTGTAAGCAAACGTTGTGTACGGTTTTTCCTCGCCATTAGGGAGCTTGTTGACATAGGAAGAAAACCCTCGAGTTAGGTTGCTCGGGGAGTGGAGTAGGCGAAGAGGTGCTTGTTGCCGAACCACTAAGTTAAATTCTCAGCGTTGTGGTTTTGATTGTTCTCAACTCTTATCTCGTTGTCTTGCATTACTTTCTCATACATCTTATAATTGTTTAAGATACTATGTATACTTTGTTTTATATGTGCAAGTAGTAGAATTTCACATAAAGTCGAATCTAAAGTTTTTTACAAACACTATAAAAACCTTAAATTAAAAAGGTGGTAAACTAGTCAACCCCCTTCTAGTTTTCCACACTCCTTTGTTTGCTGCATGTCCATTACCAGACGGAGTACTATGATGCCTAACTTTGTCTTAAGTAAATGCTACATCTATTTTCTAAATAACTTATAACACCTGCCCTTTCAAGGCCTCAAGAAGCTCTTCTCTTCTTATGCATTCCAAGCATTCTCTGGCTGTTAACCACTATAAACAATTTGACTGAGATTAGGAATATCCTAAGGATAATGTGGTATAATGAAAATATCTTCATCAACATTTATCTGAGATTAAGTGCGTATGAATTTTTTTTAAAAGACTAAAATGAGAAATTGCCTAATTCAATCAATAAAATGAATTTGTTAAAAGGTTACAATCAAAATAAAACGCAATTCACTCAATACAAACTCTTAACTAACATGGAGTATGTATTCATTTTATCGTCTAATAAAATAGCTCATATAAAATAGTTTAGATATTTAAACAGATATTTTCATATCGTAGATGTCGTTTTCTTCCTTCCTCCAGTATATTAACTCTAACTATCATTATATTTTTCACACAAAGATCACCTCATATTTGAGGCTGCACTTGAAGTTGCTGCAGCCACCACCATCTTTCTTCTTTCTGTTCTTTCAATGATCTTTAATCTTGGTGATCTTGGTTTTGTGACTCCCTTTGATGACCTGTTTACATTAACATTCCAAAAGTTAGAAACTAAGGCAAAACATATATTAATCCGACATTTTTATCCAGTCAAAAGTATCCATACCTTCGGGGTAAGAAAGGCTTGTTGAAATTTGGCACCGGTCTTGCATGAGGCACCAAAGTCCTTCTTAGCTGTTTCAATGCTTTCTCTTCCTCCATCTGCACATTAATATCGACCACATGTTAGATAAAATATATTGCGTTGAAGTATCAGTGTGTATCACAACAACAAAACTTTCTGCATAAAGAGTTATTATACCATCTTTGAAGACTATGCTTCATCTCGGTATCTCATGTACATTATTTCTTTCTTGTTGAGTTTTTTGTCGAAGTCCTCTCTATCCACAGTTCGAAAACCGGAATAGGATCCCTGCAAATTTGACCAATCTCAGCATCAACATCATATACCATATGTCACAGTTGGATCTTAAAAATTATAAAGCGTGTTACTTACTCTTTCAAAATCAGTTGACCTTAAACATTCTCTTATTTGTCCTCATTTTTTCTATTTATCTTTGTACTTTTTTTCATGTCTTGTCAAACTCTATAATTGAAATGGTTGTGGTTTTATGCACTGTTGCGACTCTGGTTTTGTATAACTTACACACGTAAATTGATACAGATCATGCATTTTTGTTAACTATAACTTCACAAAAAATTACATGGACATAAAAATAGAAATGAAATCAAAAGTGCTATAAAATTAATTTGATTTATTGAAACAATAGATAAAATCAGTTTTCCATGAGCTTTCAAATATTCATTAAGAACATAACATGTGGGAAAATTATAAAAGATGCATATATTAAAAATGAGCTAAATAAAAGAATGATATATCAAATCAAACCAATTAACAAAATTAGCTGTAATTAAGAAAAAATTAAAATCCTAAAATGACCAAATTTTTTTGAGATTTTATCATCTTCCACAAAGTGTAAACAATTTTTTTGATATATTTTCAATATCGACATCATAACTAATAAGATCAAATCACACATTTTATGAATCATTATTTTGTAAAAAAATAAATAAATAAAAACTAAAAATTCATTTTGCATATATCATCTTACAGCAAAAATGGCTTTTATCATACATGGTTAGAAGAACATCATTCATACATATTTAATTAAAAGAATGAACAACGTTTATTAATGGATCTAAAAATCATATCAACATTCATGGTTAACTATAATTAACAACATATTAATCGGTCTAAAAAACACACAGATTGGAAACGTGGATCGAGACCTTTAAAGTTTTATACTATATAATATCATCCTATGCATATCCATCCTATGTACTTCAAAACAAGAGAAGAA
>BQNB010072718.1:0-32342 GCA_026074375.1 Tanacetum coccineum
CGTTTGCTGAATGTAGTTGCTGTAGAAAATCGACTAAGATGGTCAGAATATTGAATCATTTTGCAGCTTCTGTTATAGTTTCGCAGAGCGAAACGCATGATTCTACTTTCGGCTCTGTTCAACCAGAAAAAAAAAAATTAGCCCGCAGCGAAGCGCGAGCTAAAAACCTTGTTTTATTAAACCTGAATGAGATCTCTTAGTTAAACAAGACTGAAAAATAATATAAATTACGATCTCTAAACCTATAATCACCTTCCTCTAATGTATACACTTGTTATATACCATCAATATGAATCACTTTGTACATTATACACCTCGGAAACAATAATCACGTTTTCAACCAATATATGTACGGGGTGAGTAAAACGGACCGCGGACTGGATCGGACAAAAAATTGGCTCGACCGGACCGAACCTATTTCGACCCGGTCCTCGGTCCATCATTTTCCTTATTTTTGGTGTTCGGTCCGGTCGGTCCGGGTCGGTGTTACAAAAAACCCGGCAATTATGTCTTGTTGGACCGGACCGGACCGGATCGAAGACCGAACCGGTCCGATCTTCGGTCCAATGTTTCGGCCAAGGTCGGTTTCGGTCCGGTTCGGTCTTGTTCGGTCCAGTCCGGTTTTCGGACCATGAGCACCCCTATATGTAGCTATGACAGTCACTGGATTTACATACAAGCAGCATAGAAAACAAATAACGCAACAACATGATAACAAACTGACTTTTGAAGAACTTGACCCGCACTCCCATCATCAACAGTCAACAAGCCAATAGCAATATGTTCAAGAGCAATAAACTTACACCCCATACAGTATAAGAGTAATATTTCATCAGCATGATGCATTACTAGGCAAATTGCAATTTGGAAGTAGAATATTTCATCAGCAAACTGGCAAAGTTGCCATGATTAAAAACATAAACACTTGTGCTTTAAATGGACCATTTTACTTCTACTTCCAAACAGAGATTAGCATCGGTAGGCATATTTTACTATGTGCACGGTTCGGTCTGGGTCAGTTTTTGGCTAAAACCGAAACCGAATCGAAATATTCGGATTTTATAAAATCAAAACCGAAACCGTTCGGTTTTTGACGGTTCGGTTTTTTCGGTATATTATTGGTTTCGGTTCGGTTTTTTGGTTTTAAATCGTTTATAGTTTGGTGTGACCAATTTATACCAACAAACTTGTTTTACGTAGAAAATTTGTTATTCTTTTTTACCTTTTTTTTGTCAATTTGAGCCGAATAATATTTATCTCAAATTTCTACAATTATACACATATAAATGAGACACACACACATGAAAGTGAACATATACATAGTATGATCATTGTCACATATGTAATAATGATATATGATACATTGTCAAGTAAACACACGCACTCGATAAACGCACATATGAACGTTAAGATAAATATGATATAATTCCATCCACAAAATGAATATGAATTTAAAATTTTGATTTATTATTTATTTATTTATGTTATATTAATTATATATTATATAATAAAACTTGTTCGGTTCGGTTCGGTTTGGTTTGGTTTTTGGACGAAAACCGAAACCGAACCAAAATTTTTCGGTTTTACTTTCGTCAAAAAAAATTTTTACGTTTTTTTTCTCGTCTCTTTTCATCTTTTTTCCACGTTTTTTTTTTCAGGATTTTTCACGAGCTTTTCACTTTTTTTTTTCCGTATTTCACTTTTTTTTACGTTTTTCGCCGTGTTTCCGTTGAAAAAGTTTTTTTTTTCGTTTTTTTTCCGATTTTAACGTTTTTTTTTTCCTGTTGTTGAAATTTTGCTATTAAAATCATATCTGATATATCACTATATCATATATGATTTAACACTAATATTAAATATCTGCATATATGTCATAGCTACTAATAATCATAAATGATTTAACACTAACATCATATATGATTAACAGTAAATCTAAATTCCATATATGCATTCTCATGCAAGTTTAACGCGAAAAATCGAAAATCTTATGAAGAAAACACGAAAAAAAACGAAATTTTTTTTGTCGATGTATATCAATGAGGGAAAACGTGAAATACGTGGAAAAAAGTGCAAAAAAAACGTGAAAATAGGTGAGATAAAATTTGAAAAATACGGTGAACAAAATCTTGAATATTTTGTTTGTCGAAGTATATCAAAGTGGATATTTATAGAAGTATATATTAATATGCTCGTCGTGATGGTATATTTTTTTGTTCGCTTGACGATCTATAACGGTTTGTGAGATATTAAGATTTAAAAAAAAGGTTGAAAATAATTTTGGGTTTAATCTTATCCATTAGATTAAGATGAAGATGAAGGGTGGAGATTGGTCCCCTAGTATCCTCAAAAAACTTTGTATCCAAATGAACCTAAATCCATATGTAATAATGATATATGATACATTGTCAAGTAAAAACACGTACATAAAAAACACGCATATAAACATACAGATAAATATATTATAATTTCATACACAAAATAAATATGAATTTACAATTTTGATTTATTATTTATTTATTTATGTTATATTAATTATATATTATATAATAAAACTTGTTCGGTTCGGTTTGGTTTTTGGACGAAAACCGAAACCGAACCAAAATTTTTCGGTTTTCGAAAAAGTAAAAACCAAACCATCGGCTTTTAGTTTCGGTCGGTTTTTTCGGTTTGGTTTCGGGTTTTTTTTGTAGTACTCGGTTTTTTCGGTTTGGTTTGGTTTCTATTTTGATAATTTATGTACCTTGAATGGCCGAGCTCGAGTCGAGTTTTAGTATTCGAGTCAAGCTCGAGCTCGAGCTTGGCAGTACTCAACTCGACTCGACTCGTTTACACCCCTAATCACATATCCATATGCTTTAACCAAAAGCCTAAGAAAAATATATTAATTTCTTTTTGAACTAAGTGGTACTTTTCCTTTTAACGAAATTTTTTTCCTGCGTCTTTCCTCTTTATGATTTATAAAAATACATGTAGCAACCTCTTTATAAAAAAAAGATCAAGATCCTCTCAAGTTATAGTCAAACATGATAGATCATGTTAGTCTTATTGTGAGAGTTAATGAATAGGTGGGCCCGTGTTTTTTACTAAAAGAAAATGTTTTATGTACTTATCTTATTTGTGATTGGTGAACATGATCTATCATGTTTGACCATAACTTAAGAGGATCTTGATCCTAAAAAAAACTACAAAACGTATCTTCAAACTATGCAACAAATTACAAAAACTAACTATCTACTTTTAGTTATTTACGAATTTTTTATATAACAAACTTTATTTATCAAATATGTAACAAATATCCGCCGACTTCTTCATAAAAAAATATACCGTCGAAAACCCACAGCAAAAAAGTTGCTCCGTAGAAAAAAAAATTCCCGCCACAACGCGCGGGTTGATTCCACCTCGTTTAACACAATTTCCTGATTTGGCTGGAGAACACAAGCCATTAATAAGGAAATGTATAGGAAAATATATTATGACCGTTGACCCAAAAGTTACACAGAGAAAAATGCTTATGCTAAAACACATGACTTTTAATACCATGAGTCCATGATCATTTACATACCCTTGACGTACCCATATAACTAGAGGTGAGCAGAAATACCGAAAAATCCGAATAAACCGAACCGAACCGAAAATAACCGAACCGAATTCGCCAAAACCGAACCGAACCGAACTACTAATTCGGTTCTCGGGTTGGATATGGGTTTGGCACTCCGAACCGAAAACCGAATTCATATATATATATATATATATATTTATTTATACATTTATATATAAAAATACCATTAAAATGTTATCATAATATTAAAAAACAATTTTTATGTTAATAATATTTTTTTTGTTTACTAAAAATCTATGTAATTATTAACTTTTAAAAAATAGTGAAATTCGGGTTATTCGGGTCAACCCGAGAACCGAACCGAATTCGAATTCGATTCGGTTGAATTCTAGTTCAGTTCGGTTTTCGGGTTGACAAAAAAAACCGAACTAACCGAATAACCCGATAACCGAACCGATCAACACCCCTACATATAAACCTTACTTAGAAATATCACCCACATAAACATGAAATTGGTGAAACCATGAGTATTATAGTTACCTATAAATCTGTAACAGGTAACTAACCTTAACCAAATACCAAAAAAAAATTGTGGGTAAATTCGTGTGTATATCTTTACCCATATATTACCCATCAAAAAGTACCCACGAACAAAAGAATTTGCGAAATTTGTGGGTAACAAAAATATACCCACGATATTACGCGCACATCTTCCCACTACGACTCACGTCATGGGTAGTTTGTGGGAAATGTTTTAGCGGGAACAATTTACCCTTAAAAGTACACACCAAGTTTTGTTGTGCGGGGTAATTTCATGGGAAATTCGAAGGTAACTATTGTCACTGTATAAAATTCTTGTTCATGAGTAATTTGTGGGAGAATACTCATTAATGAACATATATGGGTAATTTTCGTGAGTAATCGACGGAATTCTTATAGTGGTAACACGCAACCCTCAATTCCTATACCTCCATCACCACCACCGATAAGAAAATAAACAAGAACCACCAAAATACCAACAAAACTACAAGACGCCCATGTCAATCTATCTAATACCAAACACTCACTCAACTCATCCATCAAATTCCACCATTCAAGGTACATAAATGATCAAAATATAACATCCCCACATCATAGACATCTCATAAACAACATTAATCACACAGAGGAACCATAATTGTATACTCAAGCTTCTAAGAATTCAAGATGAATATATGCTATGAACAAAGAGTTGCAAGCATTAGAATCCAACAACACATGGATTCTCACATCCCTTTCACCAAACAAGTGTCCCATTGACTGCAAGTGGGCATACAAAGTGTACAGAGTGAAATTCAAATCAGATGGTTCAGTTGAAAGATTCAAAGCAAGACTAGTGGCAAAAGGCTTCACTCAACAAGAAGGGACAGACTACACAGAGACATTTGCACCAGTGACCAAAATGGTAACATTAAGGACTCTTCTAGCCATTGCAACTCACCACAACTTAACTGGGACATAGTTCAACTAGACATAAAAAAATGGCTTCCTTCATGGAGGTTTGAATGAAGAAGTCTATATGTTTCTACCTCAAGGCTACAAACATAATTCATCCATTTCAAATTTTGTATGCAAGTTACAAAAGTTTTTATATGGTCTCAAGCAAGCCAATATAAAATGGTTCACCAAATTAACTACTTTTCTTCTCAATCAAGGTTTTGTTCAAAGTTATGCAGATACTTCCCCCCCCCCCCAACCCCTCCCCCCCCCACCCCATCAACGACACACACAAGAAGGGTAAAGATTTTCTAGCCTTGGTGATCTATGTTGATGAAATTTTACTCATAGGAAACAATGTCACCATCATCACTCACATCGAGCAACAACTGGATGCTGGTTTAGTATTAAAGATCTAGGCAACTTAAACTACTACTTGGGCATTGAGTTTCCAAGGAATTCAAAAGGCATTACCATGACAAAAAATAGTATGCACTTGAGTTACTACAATGCAGGGGTTCTTGATCTCAAACCTTCTCACATTCCTATGGATCCTATTGAAAAACTGCATATGGCGAGTTACTTTCAAACTCATCACAATACGAAGCTCTAGTTGGTAAACTACTATACCTCACCATTACAATATCATATATCTGCTCATTCTCTAAGTTAGTTCAGTAGTCACAGTCCAAGAACACCACACACAAAGGCTCTCATCAAGGTTCTAAGGGTTATTCTTTCCATCAAGTACTATTTTCAACTCAAGGCCTACTGTGACAGTGATTGGGCAAACTGACCCTCCACAAGAAGATCTTGGTTTCTGCATCTTCCTTGGTTCATGTCTCATATCTTGGCAGTCAAAGAAACAATCAGTTGTTTCAAGATCATGAGGAACTGAAGCTCAATATTAGTCTCTTGCAGAGCACATGTGAGATCACTTGGTTACTTAGTTTATTAAAGGATTTGCAGATTCCCACTACCACTCCTATTCCTATCCTATGTGACAATCAATACTCCATTGCCTTAGCAGCTAATCCAATTCAACATGCTAGAACAAAGCACATTAACATCGATTGCCATTTTGCTAGAGAAAAGATCAAGTCATGGGTCATTCTTCCAACATTTACTCCTTCTCACACTCAAGTTGTAGATGTTCTAACTAAAGGGCTAAACAAATCTCTATTTCACAATTGTATGTTCAAGTTTGGCATGTGTGATCCATACACACTACCAACTTCCAAGGGGTAACAGAATTAAAAGCAACTGAGATTAAGTCAAGAACAGCCACAAAATCATCTCTTGAGTCATCTCATCTAATATAAACATCATCTCAAATGCTTAAAGCAATGTAATAGCATGTAATTATACATAGTAGTTAGTTAGTTAGTTAGAAAGTCAAAGTTAATCAATGATGTAGGCTAAAAAAACGAGATAACACAAATCGACCTTGTTGATTCACACGAATACCAGGATTGATTTTGTTAATACAAATAATGTCTAAAAATGTTATTTATATTTTTTGACCTCTCTACGTTTTGAAGATGAAAAAAATGTAAAAATGTCTACGATAAAAATAAACGTTTACATGTTATTAATCGTAAACTTCCATTTCGACGTAAATCATTTAAGGTATGTATAAACAAATCATTAAACATCATTAGTGATCAAGAAAACAATTCTTCTTAAACATTATATTTCTACAAAAGTATTTTTACAAAAATAAAAATATACAAAATATTTTTATTTATTAAAGAAATGTTGTATTTAATTATAAAAATTTAAATATGGTTTTCCCTCTAAAACAGAAGGTTCTATACCAGATTTAACCTTCCGCACTAAAAGAAAAAAAGGAGCGTCTACCTAGGGGCGGCCCCCTGATAGGCAGAACGGCCTCCAGATATATTGGGACCACCGGGACCGCCCACAGGAGACGTTACTCCTCCTTGCCTATACATACTGTACTATTCTCTAGCAGTTGGAAGACCTCTTTGCACAGATTTTTCAGTATCCCTTCTCTCACTAAAATCTTCTTTCTCTCTCTAAAATTCTTGATCACTAATTAAGTTTAATCTTGTTTCAAGTGATCCAATCTCTTCTTCTTCTTCTTCCCTCTATCAAGTGCAAGAGAAGAACACTCATATTCGCCAAGAAACGAAATGTTATAGATTAGTTAATTTCTTTTATCTTCTTCTAGATCCAAACCTCTATTTTCTTGATCTTGTGTGATTGTGTAAATCCGGATAGTGTATAAATCTGGAAGTGTTGATTGTGTGTCGGTTAGTATTTTAGTCCTTAAAATACATTAGTGAAGGTGTAGATTAGGACTCGACATTTAGCTTAGTGTTGAAAAACAAGATAAGCGACGTGTAAACGATTTTCTACGCCTAAAGGGAGCTTGTTGATTAGTGAATCCGAGTCGGATACCAGGGATGTCGACTCCCAAAATCTATCATTTTAGGGCGAAGAACAGAAGAGCTTAGTAGTCCGAATACACTATAAATCTTGGCTGTGTGGTTTAATTGTTCTATCTATTATCTTTTAGCTTTTATTTACACTTCATACTTATTATTATATTTTATGATTGTATTGCACGTAGTTAGATATATTGGTTATTGTCTTATCGTTGGTTGATCTAGCACATTTTTGTACTCGAAATCTAGCATTTTTATAATGCAAAGTTTTAAAAACGCAATTAACTAGTACAACTATTCAGCCCTCCCTTTTAGTTTTCTCAATTTGGTATAGATGCCCCGAGGTCACTCAAAGATTTAAAATATTTTACTGTATTTTAAAGCTGGATCGATCTATGGATTTGAAAAGATTACTCAAGAAGGGCATCTATGCAATGACCACCACTCATTTCGAAGTGTAGTTTGAATTATTGGAAAAATAGTTTAGAAATATATGTGAAATCAAGATCTTGATCTTCTGGCTTGGCTATTATTGAGGTGCTTTTTTCCTATTCAAACAATCGGAAACCAAATAGATGAGGTTTGTCACATTTTAAAAAACAAACGTTGATATCAAACAGAGACTTACGAAAAATACGATAAGCTTAAATTGGTTATTTATAACGCTTTTGCCTTGGCAGGATATGAAAGAATGTTCATGTGTTAATACGACAAAAGAAATTTCGAAAACCTTGTATCACCCTATCAAGGTAATAGTCATTAGTCAAAGATAACAAGATTGACCTTTTGTTCTACTATATGAAAATTCGTTTATTTGCGAAGACTGAATCTATGCTCTTTGCTATATTATTAAGTGTTTATTACTAGTTTAAAATCTCTTGATGAAAGGTTTCTATAGCAGAACTACGTTAGGAAGTTTCTTAAGGCTCTACATCCTAAAATGGTGAGCAATGGTCACGGCGGATCTAAGAGTCGAAAGACTGACATCCTGTAACATGAGAACTCATTCAGGAACCTCAATGTCATGAAATGATTCATCTAAGAAAGTTTCCGAAATAGTCAAAGCTATATGGAGGAAAGAAAATTTCTCTTGCTTAAAGGCTAAAAGGAATCTAGTGATTGAAGAAATGTTTCATTCTTCCAGAAGTGAAGACGAAGAGTCAACGCCATGGCGAGTTTTGAGACTTCAAGATAGGTCTATCAATTTGAAAGAGGTAGGTTAGTGAGACAAGAATGACAAAAAGACATTCCAAAGAAGCCGAGACGGCAAGATGACAAAAGTGATAGGAAAGTTTCACCCACCCAGCCCTCTGGAGACCGAATCATTTATCGAAGAATTGGTCCGAAAACACCAAGAGACAAGAACCAAAAGGCTTTCGTCGGAGGTTATTGGAGCGATTAGCGGTGGAGAAAGATCGATTGAAAAGGCTAAAGAAACGAAAAAATAAAAAATTGTCTCATGGCGTCATTCAATCTAGTGAGGTACATCTTAACTCTCTTACTTTAGTGTGTTGACGTCGTCAATAGGGATGATATTTCTTAGATAGTGCACATATAGGTTGTGTAAAGTTGAGTTTCAAAATAATCACTATGAACACCATTTAATAGCTTATTAGGGAAGAGTCTAGAAATTGAAATTTAGGAGTTAAAAGAAAAGTTATCTAAAAATCAAGAGAAAATAAGGAAGATTGATCTCAATGTACAAACTGTCAATACACTTAAAAATGACAACGAAAACTCAAAGAGGTAAGGCTATAAAGATTAATCTAAGTTCAAAAGAGTACACACTCTACCAAATGAACATGCTTAGGATTACAAAAACACTCAAGTGACTAAATCGGGTCTGGGTTTTTAAATATTGTGAGTATCAACAAGTGGGACTAGGAACACAGAAGTTGTGAAATCTCAAAAAAGAAAACGTCTCTGGTGGCTGGGATTCCCTCAATTACTGATGCGGCCCCCACCTTAATGCACTGACAGGTCCCCAAAGCAAATTAGGGACTGTCCGGTCTATTCGTCAGAAAATGGAAAATTTGTTTCTTTCAAAAATCCATTTTTGGGTCCTATTCCAAAACGTATAAACTGTTAATAATGTTAAAATTTTCGTTGTCAGTGGTGGATGATGTAAACGGTTTTATAATCCTTTTCTTAAACCTGGAGTTGGATTTCCTCAAAACCAAACTTTGATCGAAAAGCACCTCCTAGGAGAACTAATAACTCTTATACATCCCAACCAAATGCAACAAATGCAAGGAATGTTTAATGCTAACAACTTTAGACCGATGAGATATTAGGGACCAAATGTTTAAGTTATTGTGTTATATAATTAGATATGCCTTGAGATCGACTTGGAGCCCGACGAGTGGATAAAAGATAGCGGATGCTCTAAACACATGACGGGCAACCGAAAGCTCTTCTCAACCTACAAGGCATACAATGGAGGTAATTTTTGGTAGTAATCTTCGCGGTAACATCATTGGCAAAGGTATGATTTCTAATGACTCTCTTAATATAGGTAATGTAGAGCATGTAGAAAATCTAAGATTTAACTTGCTAAGTGTAGGTCCAATATGTGATAATAAGTGTAAAGTAATATTCTCTAAACATGATAGTGAAATCACTAAGGATGGAAAAGTCATAGGTAGAGGTATTAGGAAAAGCGTCTTGTATGTGATGAAATTAGGAAAGAAGCCAAAAGACAAAATTTGTTCTACAATGATTGTAGAAAACTCCATTTTGTGGCATAGGAGATTAGGTTACGCTAATATGCGTCTAATTCAATAGTTGGCATCTAAGGAACTAGTTAAGAATTTACCTAAGCTTAAGTTTGATCAACACTTTTGTGATGCTTGCAAAATTGGAAAACAAGTTCACGCTAGCCATAAATCTAAGAATATAGTCTCAACGACTAGATGCTTAGAACTCCTTCACATGGATCTTTTGGTCCATCCGTCGTACGAAGTTACGGAGGAAACCTCTACACCTTAGTAATAGTAGACGACTATTCTAAGTATAGATGGACAAGTTTTTTTAAAAATCAAAACCGAGGCTTTTGAGCAATTTGAAATCTTTATTAAGAAAATACAAAACCAACTAGGTTCTTCTATAGTGTCAATTAGGTCTGACCACAGTAGGGAATTTGATAATGAACTGCAATTTAGAGAGTTTTGTAATGCCAACAGTATTACACATAACTTCTTGGCTCCACGCACTCCATAATCAAATGGAGTGGTAGAAAGGAAAAATAGGACTCTACAAGAAATGAGTAGAACAATGTTGAATGAACAATCGTTACCATAAAAGTTTTGGTGTAACGCCGTAGATACTTCAACCTACATCCTTAACCGAATCCTAATTAGAGCCATCTTAGGAAAAACACCCTATGAACTCTTGAGAGGTAGGAAACCTACTCTTGATTACTTTAAAGTGCTTGGAAGAAAGTGCTTCATTCTAAACACCAAAGATTACCTCACCAAGTTTGACCCAAAGTCATACGAAGGTGTCTTCCCAGGTTATTCACAAAATAGTAAAGCCTATATCATTCTAAACAAACATACAATGAAAATTGAAGAATCACTTAACGTGACATTTGATGAAACTCCTCCACCATCTAAAACATCACCCTTGGTAGATGATGACTTAGATGAAGAAAAAGCAATTAAGGTTGCCGAAAAGAAAAACCTAGAAAATGACATTGAGGATAAAACTTTAGAAGTTGGCGAAATTGTCAACATTAAGGAATCTAAGAACCATCCATTAGGCAACGTCATAGGAAACCTTAATCAAATAACCCTTAGGTCTCAAGCCCAAAACTAAAGTAACTTCTTTTGTTTTATATCAACTATTGATATACAAGAAGAATTAAATCAAATCATTGAAAACGATGTTTGGGAGTTAGTACCACACCCTAAGAGTACGACAATTATAGGAACTAAGTGGGTGTATAGAAATAAGTTAGACGAGAACGGGATCATATCTCAAAATAAGGCTATGTTAGTTGCTCAAGGATATAATCAACAAGAGGACATCAATTGTGATAAAACTTATGCCCGATAGCTAGATTAGAGTCTATTAGGATCTTATTAGCCTGTGATTGTGCCTTAGATTTTAAATTATTCCAAATGGACGTAAAAAGTGAATTCCTAAATGGTTTTATCAATGAGGAGGTATACGTGGCAAAACCTCCGGGATTCATTGATTTCAAAAAACCTAATCATGTTTCTAAACTCAAGAAAGCTTTGTATGGTCTTAAGAAAACTCCTAAAGCTTGGTATGATAGATTAAAAGCTTTTCTTATTAAACATAAGTACAACATGTGAATGGTAGATAACACACTTTTTACAAAGAAGAGAAGTTCAGATCTCATCATTGTTCAAATATATGTCGACGACATTATATTCGGTTTGACTTATCAATAAATGTGTGGTGACTTTGCCAAAATCATGCATGATGAGTTCGAGATAAGCATGATGGGTGAACTTAACTTCTTCCTTGGATTACAAATAAAACAAATGGAAGATGGCATGTTCTTTAATCAATCTAAATATATTAAAGAAATGCTTAAGAAATTTGGCTTAGAAGATTCAAAACCAATGAAAATACCCATGTCCTCGGATACAAAACTCATGAAAGATGAAGAGTGTGAGTCCGTAGATAGTACAAAGTATTGAGGCCTGATAAGTAGTTTATTATACCTAACAGCAAGTAGGCCCGATATCATGTTTAGTGTATGCCTTTGTGCCGCTTCCAAGAGGATCCAAAACCTCTCATCTTAAAGCGGTTAAGCGTTTCTTCCAATACATTAAATGCAATACGCACTAAGGATTATCCCCTAAGAGGACCAGCGTAGAAACTGTAGTATATGCCAACTCTGATCATGAGGGTGATTATGTGGACCGAAAAAGCACTAGCGGTATTTGTACGTTCGTAGGATGTTGTCTAACATCGTGGTTCTCGAAGAAATAAACCGATCTTGCTATATCCACGACCAAAGCTGAATACGTAAGCGCTGGAAAGGCATGTCAACAAGAACTATGGATGAAACAAGCTCTTATCGACTATGGCATTCAACTCGATGACGTCTCGATCATGTGCGACAATAAAGGCGCGATTGACCTTAGCAAAAACCCGGTGCAACACTCACAGACAAAACACATCGAAATTCATCACCATTTCCTCCGGGATAATGTCCAAAAAGGAAACATCTCCATCAAAAAGGTCTCGTTTGAAGATAACACCGCCGACATTCTCACTAAATCTCTTAAGCGCAAATCATTCAACTATATTCGTCTTGGTTTAGGAATAATGGAACATATTCCGTAAATCGTTCGCTTCTTTTCTTCTAGTCTCGATTCTAGTCGTTGTTCCATTCCGCGTCGTGACAACTTAATTACTTCATCCAAAGTATTTTAAGCATTTTTAATTGGCGAAATGCAAATTAAAAAAGTCACTCCTTCCGAAAACTTGGTCCAATTTTTTGTCTAAAACCCTCTGCTCGAGGCAGCCCCCACAAATAGGGCAGCCCCCGTATCAATATGGGACCGCCACCAGTCAGGCAAGTAAAGTCTGTACACATTTTTTTGTTAAACACGAAACCAAACATCCCCTTCTTCTTCAACATGTGACGAACTCGACCCAAAACCCACCAAAACTCAATTTCCACCATAAAAACTAAAATTGAAGGTGAATCAACATCAATAACCATTCCTAACATCATAAACATCATCAATTATAAGTTATTTCATCATTTTTCTTTTTAATCTGAGTCTAGAATTCAATTGAACACAAAATCAAAAATTGGGGGTTTTCACTTTTCTTGTGTTTATGTGTAATTAGGACTATAATAACACAATGTATAACTAATATGCTTCCCATAGACTTAGAATTTGCATAATTGAGTGTGCTTGGTAAAAAAAATCAACATGAACAAAACCCCAACTTATTCTTAAAATTTCTCAAGTTCAAAACATCATAAAAATGTTTAAATGTATTGTTAATATATTCTAAAAACATTTTTGCATTCATGCATAATGATCTCATGAACATTGGTTCTCGCAATATAGTATATATAAAATACTAGGCAAATCCAAACTCTTCACCCTTGACCAAGGTAAAAAGTCAAGACCTACCTAGAAATAAAATATATAAGAGAATCAATGATAAAAAGATTCCGGAAGTATGATTCCCGGGTCGTATGTCCCAACGAGGCTGCAATTGAAAGTTGATCTTGGTTTTATTAAGATTGAGTGAGAATGATTTTGATTGATTATAAATCCTAACAACTACGGGAAGCAAAATTAGGTATAAGGAAACCCTAAATTACAATCTAATAGAACAAAACAACAAACATGTATGAAAAAAAAAAAAAAAAAACTTAATTATGCAAAATTTTAACCCTATCAGCAGAAACGATGCACTATCAGCAGAAACGACAACACTACCAGCAGAAACGAGGCTCTACCAGCAGAAACGAGGCTCGAAAATGGCTGATTTTAAAAAACCGTTTTTAGTCAAAACTCAAAACTCGAAAGTTGTCCGGGACATGTTTTTAAGCAACGTTAAAATGAAATAACTAAATGGCCTACGTATAGTTCAAATATTGATGGGTTCTGTAACGGTGGAGAACTACCAGGGATGGTTCGAGTCAGATGTATGACTTATTTTCAGGATAAAAAATGGTATGATGAGTTGACTGATGGAAAGCTGAAAGTAGAAGCTTTAACGCATAAGGCCAGAATTGAAGAATTCAGGGGGATCGCAAACTCAAGAGTAATGAATTCTGCGAATGGTTGAAAAATAGTTTTGAAAACCTCACAAACTAGATTATGATGTTTTAGTAGAACTGGAAGAATATTGGTGGAAGGTAAATGCTCATGAGAAAGCCTCATTTGCTCGATGGGAAAATTACGCTCAAAGACCGTATGCGGACGCCAAAACTAAGAAGGATTATGACCCCCCTCTATCTTGATAATTACCGTTTATCTTTAAAAAATTTAAAGCAAACAATTGCGGTGTGATACCAAGACACTAAAAAGGGACGTCATGATCCATCAATTTGCAATATAAGAAGATTCGAGATGGTCAAGTATTCATTCAAGGATGACAAAGAGTATGTGGCTATAAAAGAGAATGAATACAATATTTGAGGAAATACAAGCCAATCGATTGCAATCACGGCATAAATCAAGAAATCTTTCGCATGAATAGAAGAAAGGATAGATGGCGGACATGGCATCGAACGTGAACGAAAGTACCCCCCCTGCAAGTGGAAAAAAGTCTAAACATAAGTCACCCCCCCCTCGCTCGCCAACAATTCGACCCCACCCCCCCATGTATTTAAGGTTTTATTGTTTTTAATTATTATTTGTTTTTAGAGAAGGAGTTTTAATTAAAAATGCTTTCCCGGGAGAACCCAACTGGATTGTTATTTAATTTTTACGAGTCTATTTTCCCAGACATCTTTACGGGATTCCGCTTCTTCCTTGAGCATGCTATGATATGGGTTTACCTCTGCCCTGTGTTTATCGTTCCCTGCGTTATGTTTCTTTGCGTTTATTTTTTCCCTTGAGCTCTATTTTGCTATGAGCTTATGTTTGTCTTGTGTTTGTTCTTCTTTGCGTTCATGTTTGCCTTATTATTATTTCTCCATTTACATATATGGAAGTTGTATATATGTATGTATATATATATTTAACTTTCCTAAGACATTGTGAGTGACATAACGGTCTTGTTTATTTTAAGACATTGCAAGTGAAACAATGGTCTCGTTTATTTCTAAACATCGTGAGTAATACGATGATCTTTAAAACTTTTTGCGACTTTACATTATACCGTTTTGCGTAATTTTGGAAACCCGTTGCAGTCTGTTAACCCCACTGATCATCCTACTATTCGACTCTGAAGATGACTTTAAACACCCGCCCCGTACTGTTGAAACACCTACGTCATCTTGTCACGTCTCAACTCTTCTTACTTCTCGTAACTTCTAGAAACATGCCGATTAACTCGCACATTTTCTTAAACTTTTAAAGGCTACTTGAGGACAAGTAGGATTCAAGTGGGTGGATATTTGATGACATCAAATAACATTACTTTTATAGCACCATTTATCCCATATAAATAACCCATTTAGTATAATTATTGCAAATAATTTTTTACTTAATCGTTTGTATTTGAGAATTGCAGTAATTATGGAGTACTTAGTGACGATTAGCAAAAAGGCACGCATTCTGGAGCTTAAACGAAGAAATATGAAGATTACTGTTCTGACATCCTATACGCCGTATCCATCAAGGAAGATACGACGTATCTGTGCCTGCACTTCACAAAAGACCACGAAGGAACAAGATCCAATGCGCCGTATCTAGAGAAGATCCATACGCCGTATTCAAGATATAGTAATAGAATATTCTGGAAGATATCAAACGTGGTCTCTACTCCAAGAAATCCTCGATACGCCGTATTGACCTCAGTCAATACGCCGTATCGACCAAATTCTAGACCTTATAAATAGAAAAACTAAAAACGGGTTTTCAGTGTGCTAAATCATATTTTCGATACCTAAACCATAAAAGTCGATTTTCAGAAGAGAAGAAGAGCAGAAGAGGTCTTGCAACGTAATTAATTCCATAGGAAACAACTTGTAATCTCCTATACTCTTGTAATCGTTTAGTTTTTGGTATCATTCGTTAACTCGGTTAGTTTACCTTGGCTAAATTATTACTTTTGTATTGATTATGATGTTTGAAGGCTAATACCTTCGGGTATTAGCCATTATTATGAAGATCTGAATGTTTGGTTTGTTTATCTCGATTGCTTAATTTATCATTGATTGCTTGTTTATGTTTATCAGTTTATACTTGTTTACGTGCTTTTGTATGCGACCTATCATTCAACTGGATCTAGTGATACGGACCAAGTAATCTAGATGCCGGGATGGCTCTCCATATAGTGATTTATACATCTAGACCAATAGGATCACAAATAACGACCTATCTTTGCCCTTAGATTGCGAGCTTAGTTGGACCGGCAAGTGACCTAGGGATCAACGAGTACATTCTCAATTAATTGGTAAAGACTTGGTTAGTGGACTACTAGTGTATGAATTGCCATTAAGCAGTAAGTGGGTAAAGTCTCTATGAGCTAGGGTTTAACAAGATCACCATTGCTTTAATCCCTAAGATAGATTATAATCAGCAAATAAGGATGCTTTATGCGGATACGTTTAATTATGATAGAATTCTACGTGTCTATGTCTTAGAAAGAAGTAACGCCTAAGTCTTAAGAATGTTATGCCGCCTCGAGATAAGTATTCATTGCACTTAATAAACAATCCAACAATCTAATTGGATTAATAACAGTTAATACAATTTTCTTATATTTGGCTAGACTGCTCTTCTATCTTTTGTTTGTTTGCTTGCGTATGTTATTGTGTCTTAAGTAGATCTAAGTCACCACAAACCTGTGCCAGTCTCTCAGGCTGAAAACCCCCTTTATCCGTTAGAGTTAGGATTAACATAGGTTTAGCATAGGTTTAACATAGAATAGAATTAACATAGTTTAGTTAACCAAAGTGTTTATAAAATAAAAGATTAGTTCTCGCTCTTAGTAATCGACACCCTACTTACGACAAAACTCCATTTGACCGGGTACACTGCCAGTTAAAGTGTTGTTTTACGTAAAATCAGCAAAATATAAATTTAATACTTGATTACTCTTAAATAACACTTACACGATGACACATCAGAAGATAATTTATAACTTTTCATATTTTATTTTTATATGTTACTGATGGCATCAAATAATGTTACTTTTATAGCATCATTTATCCTATGTAAATAACCCATTTTGTATAATTATTGCAAAGAATTGTTACTTAATCGTTTGTATTTAAGAATTGCAGTAATTATGGAGTACTTGGTGAAGATTAGCAAAAAGGCATGCATCCTAGAGCTTAAACAAAGACATTTGAAGATTACTATTCTGACATCCAATACACCGTATCCATCAAGGAAGATACGGCGTATCTGTGCCTGCACTTCACAAAAGACCACGAAGGAAACAAGATCAATACGCCGTATCCAGGGAAGACCAATACACCGTATTCAAGCTATGGAAATAAAAACATGGTCCCTACTCCAAGAAACCCCTGATACGCCGTATTGACCTCAGTCAATATGCCGTATCGACCTTTTTCCAGACCTTATAAATAGAAAACTCAAAAATAGGTTTTTAGTGTGCTAAATCATATTTTTGATACCTAAACCATAAAATTCGATTCTCAAAAGAGAGGAAGAGCAGAAGAGGTCTTGCAACGTAATTAATTCCATAGGAAACAACTGGTAATCTCCTATACTCTTGTAATCGTTTAGTTTTTGGTATCATTCGTTAAGACGGTTAGTTTACCTTGGCTAAATTATTACTTTTGTATTGATTATGATGTTTGAAGGCTAATACCTTTGGATATTAGCCATTATTATGAAGATCTGAATTTTGGTTTGTTTATCTTGATTGCTTAATTTATCGTTGATTGCTTGTTTATGTTTATCAGTTTATACTTATTTATGTACTTTTGTATGCGACCTATCATTCAACTAGATCTAAAGATACGTGCCAAGTAATCTAGATGCCAGGATAGCTCTCCATATAGTGATTTATACATCTAGACCAATAGGATCACGAATAATAACCTATCTTTGCCCTTAGATTGTGAGCTTAGTTGAACCTGCAGGTAACCCTATTGGTAAAGACTTGGTTAGTGGACTACTAGTGTATGAATTGCCTTTAAGCAGTAAGTGGGTAAAGTCTTTATGAGCTAGGGTTTAACAAGATCACCATTGCTTTAATTCCTGAGATAGATTATAATCAGCAAATAAGGATGCTTTATATGGATACGTTTAATTGTGACATAATTCTTCGTATCTAGGTCTTAGGAAGAAGTACTGCCCAAGTCTTAAGAATGATATGCCGCCTCGAGATAAGTAATCATTGCACTAGATAAGCAAACCAACATTCTGATTGGATTAATAATGGCTAATGTAGTTTTCTTATATTTGGCTAGACAGCTCTTTTATCTTCTGTCAAATTGGTTACGTGTGTTTTAGTGTCTTAAGTTGATTTTAGTCACCACAAAACCAGTGCCACTCTCTCAGGCTGAAAACCCCCTTGTCCGTTAGATTTAGGATTAACATAGGTTTAACATAGAATAGAATTAACTTAGTTTAGATAACCAAAATATTAATAAATTGAAAGATTATTTCTCGCTCTTAGTGATCGACACTCTACTTACTATAAAACTCCCATTAACCGGGTACACTACCCGTTAAAGTGTTGTTTTTGGTAAAGTCGGCAAAATATAAATATAAAACTTAAAACATAAATTACAACCATACAAAGACATATCAATGGTATCAATAAATCCATAGTCAACCCTACGAGCTAAAGTATATACTATCGAGCTCTCCCCAACCTCAAACCTGGAGTCAGGAGCAGTGAGACATAACCTTTTCTGAAATGGCATATTCGTCTCGGGAATATCACTCCTACGATCAACAGATGGTAATAAAAAAGGTGGTGATGGTACAGGTAGTGGTGATGTAGCTCTCGACTGAATCATGGCTGCTTTGTAGCCTAGTGGTGCATCAGCATAGGTAGGGCTAGTATGGGTAGGTGGTGATGGTAGTGGTAAGAGTGGAGATAGTACAAGTATTAGTGGAGATGGTATCTGTGGGAGTGGAGATGACCAAGGGAATATTGGAGATGGTGGTGGTGATGGAGGTGTAGGTGCAGAAGCAAATTCAGCATTAAGTGGCTTAATAGATGCTGCCATAGGTGGTTGGAGTCTGACAGTCTTTCGTGCCCTACGGAGACGTGTCTAAGAAAAAGGGACCTTAGTCCAAGGTGATCTAGGTGGTGGTGGTGTAGGAGCAGACTTGCCCTTCTCAAATGGTTTTGTCTCCTCAGCTAAGGGGATAGGGTCGATAGCAGGTAATGCAACAGAGTCGGTCGGAGCTAGATGCTCCTCCTCTTTATCCTTGTCCTCCCCGGAGGCCTCCTCATCTTCCTTAAAATTTAACTTGCTCATCCTTGTAAATGTAATACATAACAAATACTCTAAAATGTAATGTGCTTAAATCTCTATTGCAAGACGACTCCCAAAATGATGACCCTAATGTATCCTTGTTCTTGTACCTTATTGACCTGAGAAAAACATGCTTTAAAACGTCAACATAAAGTTGGAGAATTCATATGTTTAAGTAATGTATAAAGTAGGACCACAAGATTTCAAGAGCGCAATAATGTAACACATACAATATCATAAAAGTAATTACGAATGCACTAAGCTCATGACATTGAAGCTACAACATGTATGTACTTGCAATTTAATGCCAATAATGTGCCCGTGTAGATATTCAACCCACAACATCCAAATCCGACATGGTATATGTCCGTTAGTTCGGTACCGCCAAAACTAGTGAGCACTACTCACCCGAACGGGGATGTCAATCCCAAATAGATCTATTCGTAACATTCGCGCTTACACCGAGTAATTAACAATTCATGATTCATGGGCATAGTGGGTTACCGCTACTTAGGCAAACTCGTAATTTATTTAAAAGTGTACTTGTGTTCAAATGTAAAACAATGCATGTTTCTCACTCCGAGAGTTGTAAATCATTAGAATCGTATAAAATGGGGCTATGAACTCACCTCAGTGAAATGAATTGATTATATAAATCAAATGAGTGAATCGTCACGAGTAATTCGAATGCAACCTAATTAATTTATAGGTCGTATGAGTATAGTATTCAAAATGATACAACAATACAAGTTATAGAGTTATATCACCACCTAATAGATTTTGTTTAATTTATAAATGTTGCAACAATATTTAAATCGTGCTTGATAAATAAGTTTTCATGTATAAGCATCCGTAAAAATATTATCTTTGTCCAATAGTTGATTATTTGTTAATAATACTTGATATAATATTTTTTTATTGTTTATATAATGATATTATATAAATAGTTAAATTGTTTTATAAAATAATATTTATAAAGTTAAAAACATGTATAAATATTATATAAGTAATACTATATTATTTTTTAACGTTTTTATAGCCCAAACGGACCCGAAAACACTCGTAAACCACATTTATAATTTCTAACAGCTTTAGTAAATTTTTGTAAATGCAGAAAATAAAAGTAGTGTTCTCATTTAGAAATTCATAACTTTCTCATTTTAATTTCGTTTCGCGTGTTCTTTATATGTATGAAATCATGTCGAGATGATCTATCATAATAAAATATTTATAATCTGTATAAAAATACGAGCAAAAACAATAAACATAAACTGTTTTTATAAAATTACTTTTTATATATTTAATCTCGTAAAAATCATATCTCCTTCGTTTTGATTCCGTTTTCAACGTTCTTTATATCCATGGGTTCCTATTGAGATGATCTAACATAATAAAATATTTATACATTTTTATCAGATTCGAAACAGTAACAATTTTTATAAAATAACTTTTATAAAAACACTTTTATATATTTAATTATTGTAATCTCGTAAAATTCATAACTCCTTCGTTATAGCTTCGTTTTTCGAGTTCCATATATGCTTGAAATCCTCATAAAATGTACTAATTGAATCTCAGGTGTAAATATTTTAGAAAATTTTGTAGGTTTAAATATTATATAAACGGTTTGAATTAATGTTTTATAAACTTTTGACATAATTAAATTATTACAAGTCCTCTAATTTAATTAATACCACATCTTGTGTATATTTTATGTCCTCAAATTTATGTCCATTAACCTATGTCCAAAAGTCCAAATAAAATGTCCTTATCATTTATATATTTATAAACTTTATAAATAAACTTTTAACAATTAATTTATCAATTGGTTTTATAAATTAATCAACACTTGTATAACATCAAATAAAGCATGTTCTTGCATCTAACATATTTTAAACATCATTTTATCATGTGTAGGTAATTATTCGATTATGAATATGCTTGTTTTCATTTTATAACTTTATAAAATAATTCCTAAGTGGTGATTAACAATATAACAATATGAATGTAAATAAGTGAAGTAATTAAATGAAAGTGTAGAGATTATAATGGACCTTATGTGAATGTAAAGATGTTAAAACCACTAATCAAAAACCCTAGTTTTTTTAACCCGAAATCCTTTTTATAAACCCTTGATTAAACAAAACCCTAGCTTCCAAATACCCTTGATATGTCTTATATATTAACCCTAATGATACTAGTATGCTTGTAACCTTGCTAAAATCAAAACTATGATATTTCTTTCTACTAATTTTGAGCCGTGGGTTGTATCGTGAACAGAGGATACTTTGATCTTTTGCAAGTAATGAAAGTGTTAGTATAAGGCTTGTATTAGGTTCCTTTTATAGTGCAAGTATTATGCAAAACCGTGGATCAATAGTGGTATGAGTACAAAGGGTACAAGTGCTCTCCTCCTCCTTAAGAGGAGGGGCACAGTTTGGAGAGCAAAAGAGGACAATGGATTAGACAATTTATAGAAAAATGGTTTTTGAGATTTACATGTTAGGTAATAAGAGGATAAAGTGACCTTAGTGGGAAATTGGTGTATTATTTGTGTTTTATCTCTTATAAATCCGGCCTAATGGTTTATAAGTATATAAATGATTTAATTTTTGGGTATTGGGTATAAAAGTGGGTATTTGTTGAAGTATAAATGGGTATTGGTGCTTTAGTGTATGCTTAAATGTATTTTATTGCGAAACATAAACGTTTTCCAAGGCATTTCGTAGCAGAATCATGACCAACAATCTTGACATGGGAATTCCACCATGTCAGAGCACTGCCAAGAAGAGTACAAGTATAAAACTTGATCTGGCACGCGACAATGCAGTTGCTAATGTGGAATACGGATTCCATATTCTCAAACCATTGAGTCAAACCAATGACTCCTTCAGTACCCTTGAAACTAAGGGGTTAGCATTTCAAGAAGTCATTATAGGTGCACTCACGAATAGTACGCACCTGTCTTCTTTCGCCGCTTCCTGAATCGTGGCTATCATCATCATTTCTACTGTTTCTGTTTACTCTATGTTTTACCAATGCATCAACTATTCATTGGGCTATCAATTGCTTAATAGCTGCATCAGTCATAGGGGTGTTGGTTTTCTTTGGATGCGTTTTCTTTAAAATCATAAGAAAATATAATACATGTTAGATTTCATACAATCATAAACGTGACATGGCATATGCATAATAAATAAAATGAGATCACAACACACAGTGAAATATACAACCGACGAGAGATCAATAATGACATAAATAAATCGACATTCATACATAACAATATCAATAACATACATGATAGGTTTTTGGTTACAAAATGACCAGTACAAATGGGATACAAAATGAAAATACGGTCCTAAAGCTATGCTGGCTGGGAATTACCCATAATACTTAACATGCTATACAAAATAGCTAAATGATGAAACAAGATCCCTACAGCCTACAAGCTGGGAGTTACCTATAAAACTTAGCAAGTTATACATGATAGCTAACAATGATACAATGCTAATAACTACTATCGGTGTCCTCCAAATCATTCGGGTGTGCTCTGTCTCTAGCCTCTAATGCATGAATGCGTCCAAAAGCACTAGTCACCATATCACTTGTCTGTTGTCTTTGCCACTCTATCCTGTTGTGTTGAGTCTGTAGTGTCCTAACCTGAGCCTCCAGTGTCTTGATATTAGCCTTCAGAGCCGTGCTCCTATCCTCTGAACGGGACCATGCATGTCGGGCATGAACAACCTCTCGCTCATAAAAAGAAGCCATGGAGTAAAAGTATCATCTATCCCTCGTCAGTAAGGAGATCTGATCTCTCATCAATGCTCGGTCATCCTGAGCATCCTCATGACATACACAGAGCTCATGAACATCCTGCCTTGAGTGGCAACAAGATCTGTCACCCTCTCATTGACCTCCTCCATGGCGGCCATCACTCTACTCTCAAAAGCCCGGATACTAGCATCCATGGTTGATGACATTAAATAACGTTACTTTTATAGCATCATTTATCCCATGTAAATAACCCATTTAGTTTAATTATCTCAAAGAATTATTACTTAATCATTTGTATTTGATTGCAGTCATTATGGAGTACTTGGTAAAGATTAGCAAAAATGCATGCATTTTGGAGCTTAAACGAAGACATTTGAAGATTACTGTTCTGACATCCAATACGCCATATCCATCATGGAATATACGGTGTATCTGTGCCTACACTTCACTAAAGACCACAAAGGAACAAGATCTAATACGCCAAACCCAGAGAAGACCAATACGCCGTATTCAAGTTATGGTAAAAAAATATTCTGGAAAATATCAAACATGGTCCCTACTCCAAGAAACCCCCGATACGCCGCATTGACCTTAGTCAATACGCCGTATTGACCATATTCCATACCTTATAAATAGAAAACCTAAAAACGGGTTTTCAGTGTGCTAAATCATATTTTCGATACCTAAACCATAAAAGTTGATTTTTAGAAGAGAAGAAGAGCAGAAGAGGTCTTGCAACGTAATTAATTCCATAGGAAACAACTTGTAATCTCCTATACTCTTGTAATCGTTTAGTTTTTGGTATCATTCGTTAACTCGGTTAGTTTACCTTGGCTAAATTATTACTCTTGTATTGATTATGACGTTTGAAGGCTAATATCTTCGGGTATTAGCCATTATTATGAAGATTTGAATGTTTGGTTTGTTTATCTTGGTTGCTTAATTTATCGTTAATTGCTTGTTTATGTTTATCAGTTTATACTTGTATACGTGCTTTTGTATGCGACCTGTCATTCAACTGGATCCAGTGATACGGACCAAGTAATCTAGATGCCGGGATGGCTCTCCATATAATGATTTATACATCTAGACCAATAGGATCATGAATAATAACCTATCTTTGCCCTTAGATTATGAGCTTAGTTGGACCGGCAGGTGACCCCTGGGATCAACGAGTACGTTCTTAATTAATTGGTAAAGACTTGGTTAGTAGACTACTAGTGTATGAATTGCCTTTAAGCAGTAAGTGGGTAAAGTCTCTATGAGCTAGGGTTTAACAAGATCACCATTGCTTTAATCCCTAAGATAGATTATAATGAGCAAATAAGGATGCTTTACGCAGATACGTTTAATTATGACAGAATTCTTCGTATCTAGGTCTTAGGAAGAAGTACCGCCTAAGTCTTAAGAATGATATGCCGCCTCGAGATAAGTAATCATTGCACTAAATAAGCAAACCAACGTTCTGATTGGATTAATAATGGTTAATACAGTTTTCTTATATTTGGCTAGACCGCTTTTTTATCTTCTTTCAATTTGGTTGCGTGTGTTTTAGTGTCTTAAGTTGATTTTAGTCACCACAAAACCCATGCCAGTCTCTCAGGCTAAAAACCCCCTTATCCGTTAGATTTAGGATTAACATAGGTTTAGCATAGGTTTAACATATAATAGAATTAACTTATTTTAGATAACCAAAATATTAATAAATTGAAAGATTGTTTCTCGCTCTTAGTGATCGACAACCTACTTACCACGAAACTCCCATCGACCGGGTACACTGCCCGTTAAAGTGTTATTTTTGGTAAAGTCGGCAAAATATAAATTTAAAACTTGAAACATAAATTACAACCACACAACGACACATCAAGTTTTTGGCGCCGTTGCCGGGGAGTGAAAATTTTATCTTGATTTTTATTTAATATTTTGGTTTTTAACATTAGATTAATCTAACCCTTAGGATTAGTATAATATATAGATTAGTGTATAATTATGTATATTTGTTTGTTTAATTGTTTATTAGTTTAATTGTTTGTTTGTTTAATTGTTTCTAATACACTGTTATGGTCGATAACCTGATACGGCGTATCCACTTCCATTGGATACAGCGTATCCAACTTTCTTATCCAATACAGTGTATTCGTTCAAAAAATTAATACGGTGTATCCAGACTTATTGAATACGGCGTATCGATCATCTGATACAGTAACAGAGAAGTTTTTCGTACTCAAACTTAAAGCTCAAAATTTTATACACGCCCTTTTCCAACTGGTTTTACTGATAATTTTGTGGTTATTTTCAGTAACAATGACAAAGGTAATCAAGGGAGAGTTCGAGAAACTTGAGTCTGTAAAGATCAGTGATGTTTCGCTCACTTGCAATACATCACTTGAAATTTTCAATGAAGAATTCAACCGGATGAGCATAATGGAAGACGACTTGTTTACATATGAGGTTGAAATTGCTGAGGTTACTAACATTCCATGTGACTTAAAAAAGGAAGACGATTCAGAACAAAAAATGTCACATGAATCTGATGATGATATGGAATATGATCCATCTGATGTCGAATTTACTGAATGGTTAGCTTCAAAAAATTTTAACTACAAGACAATGGATCATTATACAATGAAAGCATTATGGATTTATTGGGCTAGAGGTGATGATGAAGTTGAACTCACCGACGAAGAATCCTCTGATTCTGATGATGAAGATGAAGTTGCTAAAATTTTAGGATCGAGACTAATGTATTTGACTTCGAGACACCTTTGTGTAGGGCCTTCAAGGAGTTTAATTATCTTTTACAAATCGATCCAGATGTACTTACTAAGATATTGATGGATTTAAGACTTACAAAGAATATAAGGATGATTGGATATATGAGTGGAATAAAGATGTGCCATGGGTGCATGAAAGACCATGGACGGAGAATGGAGTATGGAAGGAACCAACTCCAGTTAAACATCATTGTAAGCCATTTAATTATAAAAGTGGGTGTTCGGAGTGGCCTACCTGTAGCTGGAAAGATGATGGATATTGTAACAGAGGGAACTTGCCCGGAGCCTACATAATTGGAAACATACTCTGTTACATAGATTTAGAATGGTACGAAGCTTTGAAGGATGGCGAACTCAACGACGAAGCTTTAAAGAATAAAGCCATCATGGATGGAATGATTGACGAAGATGATGAATCAAGTAATGAAGGTTGGAAAAGATGGGATGACTTTGACAATACCAACCGTGATAATGAAGAAAGTGAGAATGAGATGGAACATGAAGATGAAGAAAGATCTGAAGTGTTAGATGATCATGAGCGGCCATTTTGCTATATAAGAAGATTCGAGATGGTCAAGTATTCATTCAGGGATGACGAAGAGTACGTGGCTATAAAAGAAAATGAAAGCGACGATTTGACGAATACAAGCGAAGAAGCAATCCATGCATACCAAAAAATCTTTCGCATGATGGACGAAGGATGGATGGTGACACGCACCGAGTGAAGAAAGCTGAAGGAAAAAGTCTAACTTAAAGACTAGCTGAAACAAAAGTGCTTCCCGGGAGACAACCCAGATTGTTATTTATTTTTATCAAGTTTGTCTTCCCAGACATCAATACGGCATATCCGCTCCATACCATACGGCGTATTGAATGTCTGGACGTTATCAGTCCTTTATTTTTATGCACTTTAAAACATTATTGTCAGTTCTGTCAATACGGTGTATTCATGAATATGATACGACGTATTCAACAAACTGACCCGTATTTAGATACTTTTTACAGGTTTCTCAATACGGCGTATTCCAGTTTATGGATACGGCGTATTAGTCTCCTGTATAGTTTATTTATAATTAACCGTAGGTACCGAGATAGGATTTTGCATGTTTTTCCTATATTTTGCACAGGACCTCGCTGAAAAGAAATCGATGAAGTTGGTGAAGTATCGATCATCTGGAATCCTATGTGTGATTGTAGTCATGCTAGCATACAGACGCATTTACAACACACATCCTTACTCATAAACTCAACTTGGAGAATCTACCGAGCAAAATATCAGGGGAGTTTATCATTCTAATTCTTTTAATTCCTGTTTTTAATGGTTTATCTATACAACGAGGACGTTGTATAATTCAAGTGAGAGGACGTTGTCCTATTTTTCACATAAAATGCTTAAATTATGCTCAAATTTAAAAAAAATTCAAAGCATACTTTTGTGAAATTACTTGTTACATAACCTGCACGCAATAACCCTTATTAGATATTGTGAGGATTTAACCTTACCCATTTCTAAATGTTCACCCAAATTCCACAAAATATGTGTGTGCCGGTGATGTTGTAGACTTTAGAACTTGGCTTGGTATATCTATTCGAGACCACAATAATGAATACTATGGATTTATATGGAGTAACTTGTTTAAATTGGTAAATTTCTTGGATTACACCCAAAAAGCCTTTATATGTTGTTTTACTAACTAACTACACTGGTTAGTTAAATCCCCGTATAAACCCTTTTGTTTACTCGCATCTTAAGAGTAAGATACCCCTAGAAAAACCAATAGAGTCAATCCTTTAGGAATAACACCAACTGTTTGTTTCGCTACACCTTTACACCTTAGCCTACCCTGTTAGATTAAGTCCATTTATCAGTTGCTAGCTGCTTAAAGTGTAAAGTATGTATTTCTCGAGTCTTGTGTTAATTTTCTATCTTTGGTGTGGTTGAGAAGAAATGTTCACATTACAAATGGGAATGTATAAAGTAGTCAAAACTCATGTATATTTACTACCATCACAATTATTGGTACGTCCGAAGAATGAAGAATTATCAATAAAAGCCAGAAAATGCCAAAAGAATAGAAAAAATGTGTGCTTTTGTGTCTCTGCTGCAGGCAGTTATAAGCAAAAGAAGCAAAAATGATAAAAAAACGACAAGGAACCGAAAGAGGACAAGAAAAGGTGAAGACGGACAGCCAAATCAAAAGCCGGACCAGATTGATACAAGAAATGAAGCTCAAGATAAAAGTCAAGGACCAACAATGACAAGTTTTCAACACTCAAGGGTTCTTATGGAAGTTTTGAGTCAAAGGGACTAAAGTTGCAAAAAGGAAGAAAGTTGATTATAAAAGGAAAATGGTAATAGAAACCACAAGGACCGAATCTGTCATTACCAAAAGTGTTTTTACACTTCATTTTGGACGGGAAGAAAGACAAGGACCAAAGTTGCTACTATTCCAAACATTCAAAAGAAAACACGCGGCTTAAACTTCCCAACCACCCCATAACAGAATTTCCCGCCAAAAAACCACCACAAACCCAATCTGCCAAATCCCCCTTCCCCCGCTCCTCTACATCTAAATACTTTGTATATTTCGCTCCTACACATCATTTCGTCCACATGTCAATCCCTGATTGGATTGAACACCTCATCTATACAATCAAACAGCTAAAAATAATTCGAAATCGATCTACGGCTGAGATTAAGTGGAAGATTCGAGAAATCTCCTCTCCTCTTCTTCAATTCTCTATAAATAGGATGTTTAGAGTTCATTTTTAGTAGTTAGTTAGTAGTTTTTATTTTCAGTTTGTATTTTTCTTATTTTTCAAGCATTTTCTTTAAGTTTTTTAAAATTCAGCTTTCATTACTTGTACTTTTGTTAATTCAGCTTGTACGTAATCATTTTGAGCAATAACATTCAGTTTTCAAGTTTCCTAGTGTTTTGATTTCATTTCTAAGCTGTTTTCACCTAAATAAGCTCTCAATAAGCTCTTTAGAGCTTATTACTGTTCATAAGCTCAAATTTAGTAAAATTCTGTTTTTAGACATTCATTTACTCATTCTTATCAATATAAGTCAAAACATGATCATTTGAGGTATTTGATTTCAAGTTTTGGAAGCTTATGAAGAAATAAGCTGAAATTAGCTTATTGAGCTTTAAGCTCATTGGTTTAGAGGCTTTGGAAGCCAATAGGTTCATGTTGTTTAAGCCACTCACTCAGATAGAGTGGCTAAGTGCTGAGACTACATATCACAGGTTTAGCTTTTAAAATTTTGATTTCATCATTTACATAGCTTATTTCCTTTAGCCTATTTCTTTGCTTTCCTTGTTCTCAATTCTGTTTAAAATTAGTTTAGATAAGTTTAGAGTTGCAAATGTCTTAGAGTAACTGTATCTAGAATCAATTTAGATTTCATTATTTAGTAAGCTGTCATAATTAGAATAATAAGCTAGTAGAGAAACTAGTCTATTTCTACTAATAAGCTGTTACTTTTAGTGTTAAAATAGCTTAAGTAGGTCATTTTAAGTAGAAGTAGATAAAATGTTTTAGCTGAATTAGCTTTTAAAATAGATCTTAAGTGCAATTTAGTTTTGACAGAATTTAATAAGGAGTGTTTGGATTAGACTTTGTTTGACTCTTTAAGTCAACATCAGTGTGTCAAATTCTTGCATTTAGTTGAGTTAGGAGTTATAATCAAAATATAAAGTGGTTTTAAGAAGTAGTTTGCAATATTTCAAATTTTTGAGCTTAAAACCTTTACATTTGCACCAGGACAGTTTTACTTTGAAAGTGATTATAGGATTTAGTGATTAAGAGCTTTATATTGTTTAAGAATTATCAATAAAGACTCAAATGCATTTGGTAAAATGATTTAGAAGCACTAATACTTGAACCTTAGCTTGCATTTTAGATTTGAGTCAATTGCACCAGTTAAACAGCAACATTAACATTTGTATACTCTTAAATTTCTAGCTTATTTTATCTTTTATAGTTAAGATTTAGAAAGTAAAATTTTGCACTTTCTTAGTACTATATTAGGTTTATAAAAATCAACTTTTAAGTTTCATTTTGAAGCCTTTATCCTAGCTTAAATTCTCTGTCAAAAATAGTATAGCAGCAGACTAAATTCTAGCTTAATCTCTTTTGATTTTCAATTTCTAGTTGTAATTTCAAAAAGCTTTTATCTAGGTTTGTTCAAAGTATAAAGGTGAGCTTATGTCCAAAAATTCAGCTTTTAAGGATTAGTAATAAGCTGGTGAGCTTATTAGGTTTAGCTAAATTTTAGTTTAAAGTTGAACTTTGCACCTTTTCATAGCTAATTCTTTCCTAATTCAGTTTACCTTTAGCTTATTTCCTTTTAGATATTCCTAGTATACATCTTAAGCTTTTTAGAAGTTCTTTTAGCTTTCATTTTCATCAAGTAATAAGCAAATAATAAGCCAAAATGTGAAAAAGTTCTTAAAACCTAAGTTTCTGTAACAGTAGCTACAAGCTAGATTTTTAGCTTATTCTGTGGTCAAAAGTGTAAAGTGCTTTTATTAAAGTTGTTTAGAATAAGCTAGTCTATAAGTTTGTAGTTTTGAGTTTTTGCTGAAAATCATTTTTCAATAAGCCAAAAATAAGCTAGATCGTAGGGTTTAAATGGTACTTTCTTAATAGTTGAAGGCTATTCGTTTTCATTGCATTGTAAATTTCCTATAGTTTTCCCGCCTACCCTGTTCTTTCCCTTTTTACACTTCCTACACTGTCTTTCTTAGAATAATAAATAGTTTTAATATTTTAGAAATTAGTTTTATAAAATTAGGGTTTAGTTTTAATTGTAAAAATTAGTGTTCAATTGGTTTTTAAAATTTGGGGCTTTTTGTTCCATTAAATTTCTGCACCATTTTAGTATTTTAAAATCATTTTTCTTTATTTTTCTCATTTGATTTGTATTTTCTAGGAATTAAAATAGATTTTAGTTAATATCTTTTTCTTAGAAAAATCATAAAAAATAGAAAAATAGTTGAAAATTTTTGATTCTTTTTGCAATAATTTTCTTTTTAAATCTAGTATTTTTGAAAAATAAAAGTAAAATTTTAGTGTTAATTTTTAGAAAAAGTTTATTTTTGTTAATTCATTAATCTTTAGAAAATTCATAAAAAATTCAAAAATAGTTAAAAAATTCCAATTCTTTTTCCTAAAATTTTCTTTTTAAATTTGTGATTTTTAGGTATAAAATTTGTTAAAAGTTGTGCCTTAGATTTTAAATCTCAATTTTAGCTCACGTTTTTACTTTTAGTGCATTTAAATTTCGAGCTAGTTAATTGTTTTTAATTCGTGCTATTATATTTGTAGTATAACCAAAAGTTCAAAAATCCTTTATCAATCTTAACTCGAATCCGAATATTCCAAATTCTCAATTCACGATTTCGTTGGGACACGACCCGAGTAGTACAATACTTCCCGGATAAAAATATACATATTGTGTTTTCTTTAGTGAGATTTTTACCTTATATTTCTCTTGTTTGAGAAGTATTTTGGAAAGAATTTTACGGGATTAATACTATAAGTATATAAATTTGTTTGCTTTTGCTACACAACCAACTACCATCACAATTATTGGTACGTCCAAAGAATGAAGAATTATCGAAGGAATTATCTAGAGTTTTTATGATCGTAAAGATGGTGAAATTACACCGAGTTTGGTAGTTAGTATATGGAAAAAAAACAAAAAATTAGAAAAATCGCAACAAAAAAGAGAAGGAAAGTTTGGAGATAATCGTTTCGCAAAAGCTTAAACCAAAGAAATTATATCAAGGATCGATTATTCATTGATACGTCTTATAAGTCAACGATGTAAAGTTTTGTATAAAGTGGTAGATATCGCCACTTGTCTTGTAAAAGTATGTAAAGTATAGGATGATTGGGAGTTGACCGTTACGAGAACGCCAACTTAGGTTGTTGTTTTTTTATCAATGATCAATACGTGTGTAAATAGCTGTGTTTTTTTTCATGGTAATGGTCGGGGAAAAGTGTCTAGCAACTTGTAACTTATCTATTTGGACTTAGTATATTTGTTTCGTAATTTTTATTTAACAACAATTTTATTTCCCTTTCCTAATCATTAACCTTGGGTTTTACTCGAATGAGGATGTGACCGAGTCATGCATGTCTATTTCGTCGCTACAACCATGTATGCGCGATTCAGTTGCCTTGTTGGTTTATTACTTTTGGTGAAAGTTAGAAGATCTATACCCTATATCATTCTTCATCCTAACCCTTGGTTAAAC
>BQNB010072719.1:0-32342 GCA_026074375.1 Tanacetum coccineum
GCTTTTAGTTTTAAAAAAATATTGAAAAAGCCAAAAATATAGTTAAGTAGGTATTCTGTCACCTTTTTATTTAGTTTCTAGCTTATTTATTAGGTTTCAAAAATAACTTCTTTAATTAAAGTTGCTTAGTTATAAATTATCTACAACTTTTCTTTTATAAGTTTTATAAAAATTTTTTAAAAAATACAAAAAGGAAAGGTTGGGACTCGAACCCACGACCTCCCCTTCACACACCCACACTCTTACCATTATGCTTCAATAGCTCATCCGTCCTACCTTCCTTTCATTTAATTGTTATACACGTTTAGGGCCTTAAGCCCATATTATAAGCCGTAGATTATTAGGCTTTTTCCCCAGCTTATTAGATAAGCTGGGGACCTCTTCTTATTTTTCTTGTGTTCCTTATTACTTTTAGGACTTTTCCTGTTATTTGTTAATTTTTAATCATTTTTCTAGGTTTAAAACTTTTGAAAATTAATATAAAAAATAGTAAAATAAATTTTAAAAATACAAAAAAAAAATTAGTTTTAGAATAAATACTTTTGGGTTTACATGCATTAAAATCATTTTTATCATTTTTAAATTTTAAATTTTATTTTTATGCTTTTAAATTTAATTTTAAAAATAGGAATTTAATATAAAATAGTTAAAAATTGTTTTCTGATTTCTGAATTATTATCAATACTTTAGATTTTTTTAAAGTAAAAATCATTTTTCAGAACTTATAGGAATTAAGTAGCTATTTTCTAGATTTCCATAGATTAAATTAGTGTTTTAATTCATAAAAAAATTCAAAAATAACTCAAAAAAAATTTCTTTTTCTTAAAATTTTCTTTTATCTTAATTTAGGTTTATAAATTTACTTTGCACTCTTCAGGTTTAAATTTAGTATAATTGCTTATTTGTCGTGTTTTATTTGTTCCCGTTAATTGAATTTGTGCATTTATTGCTTTTGTTTGCTTATTTTAATTGTTGTTTTTAATTAGTTGTTATAGATAATCAAATCAATCTTTGTGTTTATTCAAATCGTTATCCAAACAAGAACGTGGATTCAATTTCATAAATCGTTGGGGAAACCATCCAAAAAATTAACATCTAATTAAAATTAAATTTATCCCCCAAACACATACCTGCAATTTGAAGCAAGAAAAGGGGAGATAAAGCACCCGACCTGTCATTTATACATGTCACTCCATCATCTTTTGTATTCATTGTTGTTGTAATTGTTGGTGTAATTGTTGTGGTAACTGACGGGTCCGTTGATCATCCTTAGTATTCATTGTTGGTATAATTGTTGTTGTAACTGATAGGTCGGTTGATGTTTGGAGGGAAATGCATCGGTCACTCATGCACAACTGCAAAAGTTTAGTTATGGAATGGCTTGGTTTTACATCATAAAGACTCAACATTAACTATAGAGGACTGGATCTTATATAATATAAGATATAGATTATCTCAAATGTGGATCAAACTACACAACCACTTGGTATGAAAGCTATGTCTCCTATAACCGATCCGGTGATAAATTTTGCTCGAATGATATATTTTCCTATAACTGATTCGTAGGAGCATCAAACTAGGTCATTTTTTAGTATTAAGGCGTGAGGTGACATGCCGTGAGAACTTAGAGAATTTAAAAACTCGAGTGAGTATATTTTAAATTCTTTAAATGAGTCTTAACATCATTATGAATTCACATTATGACTCGTGCGATGCACGGGCTTTACTTTTTGACAAAAAATAAACTTTCGCTTATGTCTAAAACTTAACTGTTTTTATTTGTTATTAAAATATCAATCTTACACACGTTTTTTCTAAGAATTATCTCAAATGTGGATCAAACTACACAATCACTTGGTATGAAAGCTATATCTCCTATAACCGATCCGGTAAAATTTTTTACTCGAATGATATATTTTCCTATAACCGATTCGTAGGAGCATCAAATGTAGGTCATTTTTTAGTATTAGGGCATGAGGTGATATGTCGTGAGAACTTAGAGAATTTAAAAACTTTAGTGAGTATAATTGTTTTTTATGCTTGAGGTAGTCCCATTTCCGTTTAAACAAAAAGGCAATTCGCATGCTTTCTATTTCTTGACATAATATTTTCTTCACATACTTTTATTGCATAAAATTACATAGAAACATAAAATTACATACAAAAGGAAAAATATAGAATGTGTGTTTAAACATAACACATAACACTTGCATTACGAAATTTTTTTAATTAAACCGAAAGATAAAATTTTGTTACAAATTTGAATCCTCTAACTTTGTTACCATGTAGTTTTGCATCCCATATCTTCAAGTTCCGCCGTCATCAACCACTATAAACGTTAGATTAACTAAAAATCAAACACTATTAACCATCCAAAAACAAAGAACACTAAACGAAAATATAACCAACATCAAACAAACAATGATAAAAAGAAAGAAGTAGACAAACACATGAAAAACTTACTTAGTAAAAACATTAGATATTTTAAGAAAAAAGTTTCTTTAATATTTCGAGAAATATCAATAAATCTGTCTTCATCTATCTTTTAATCTCTATGAAAATCATCATCTTAAGTCTTCATAAAATTTCTTTTCTCCGATGTTCACCTTACATCACATACAAAAAATCATATCAAATTAAGATCGTAAACTCACCTGTTGTCGCAACATGCTCTAAAACACCTCAACAATCAACACGCATATAAACAAAAACAGTAAGTCAAAATAAAAATTAAACAAAAACTAAACAGGGGTAAAGAGAGAGAGTAGATGAACCCGGTTGGATGCAAAGAAGATGATGTTAAAGGTCGCCCATGATCTGGTATACATGAACACATAAGACTCCCTACAACTAGAGATGGCAATAAAACCCGTACCCGATGGAGACCCGATATTCGAACCCGTTTTGACCAGGGAATCCCCGAATTGACTGGGGATGGGGACGGGGATGGGGAATCCCCGATATTAAAAACGGGGATGGGGGCGGGGATGGTAATACCTCTTGATACCCGTACCTGAACCCGAAAAGTATAGTTTAACTATCACTTATATTAGAGCCTTTTATTTTTTTGATATTATTTTATACCAAACATTTCATCTTATTTGGTTCTACTCTCTTATATAAATAAAAATAAAACTTAGCCTCTCAAAAACAAACTGATATAGGTCTAATCAACTTATATGAGACTTGTACTTTTGTATTGATTTTGAATTCTTGATGCATGTATGAAGTATGCAAAACTATTTATGAAGTTATGTATCTTTAATTTCTTAATTCGTATATTCTATTTTAATGCTTATTGACTTGGTTGGATGTTCTCGTAGATTAGTGTAAAATATATTGAAGTAAGATAAAATTACAAACGAGTTGATGTACATGCGAAAATATCCATGATTCCACGGATGGGGTCCTCGGTACCCGATGGGGACGGGGATGGGATTGAAATTGGTCTCATGTCGCGGATATTTTTTGATCTGAATAAATAAGTACTTTTGTAATTTTGTACTGAACAAATTTTTTTTTTTTAAGTTGCCTAGTTATAGAAATAGAAAAGAAAAAAAAAGTCAAATGGGCCGGCCCAAAGCGAGAGCCCAATAAATTGGGCCAAAAAAGTCACTGTCGTTTCCCACCTTGAATGTGTATATATATTAATATCAATAGTATTAGATAAGCTAATTTGAAAATTATATTATACGTACCGTCCAACTTTTTGAGCAAAGAACAAATCGTAGATTTGAACTCGACGGTGCTCCAATTTCTTGCTCAACGACACTTGGATTTCCAGTATTACTTTGCAATGCAAATATGTGTCATATATCATGCAAGAATTATATTTTAAGAGTCTCATGTTATCATGAGCATTAAATTTCTGACTCATATTTAGTTATGGTGTTACAACACATTTCTAGAGTCAATAAAAGTCAAAATCATTAATACTCCGCATTATAAAGACATCCACATTAAATTATAAGCAATTAACCATGAGACATTTCAAGAGTTTATAAAAACGAGGTTTGTAACCCGCGCTTCGCCGCGAAGCGCGTGTTTTTTAAAATGATGGTGGTTTTCATTGACGAAAGTGATTCAGTTGCAAGCTGCTAATGACAATTGATAAGAAAATAATGACTTATGTCAAAACCTAAAATTTGTCAAAATGTAAACTGTCTTTGTAACTATACATATCAATTTAAACAGTCAAGAGTCATAGTTTGCTCCACTTCAGCATTAGAAGTATTGACCATTACCCATTATTTAACATGTGTTGACCAGATAATCAAAGTGAATCAAAAACCTTCTATCTCCATCAATCTGCTTACTCTTTCACTTCAGACAGCGAGAGCTAAAAAGACCATCTTCAAAAACCCATATGATACCCAGACGGGCATAATTGTTGATTTCTAAAGAAGCTGCTTGATGTCCCCATATTAAGAACTGAGTTATGCCGATATGTCTTTTCAAAAAAGTTCAACAATCCCTTTTGTGGGATCTTTTTGCTTCACAATCGATTCCCCAACCAAAATCTACAAAAGATGAAAAAAGATGGTTTTGAGTGATGCTTCATCTCTAATGCTTTAAATCTGTAGAGCTTAAACTACAAAAATTTAACTACAATTGACCGGTTAAATGGGTCACCAAATAGGCTGGACGTCATCTACTATGTAATAATCGTATGAACTGTGCTTATAGTCAAAATCGCCAGCCAAGCTTCTAAAATTTACCTCCCGGTCAGAAAGTATAATGTCATCAATAACATGACCGTTACTATAAGCCTCCTGCTTTGTGACATTATTGTTGGTCCGTTTTGCATGTACAACATTCTGAAAACAAAAAATGCTTAGCTTCAATTGAAACGTTAATAAAGATAATTCAGGCGTTTGTCATTCTATATAAACGTATAACCTGCTCCGTTTCAGCATCAGATTGGCACGAACCTCTTCGACAACTAATCCCGGTGTCAACGATACGCCTTGGAACAAGTCGTTAAATTAACTTTGGATATTAATGTGTTAGTTTCATAAATCCTACAAGTCGTTAAATTTGACTTCGAGTCGTTAAATTGACTTTGGATATTAATAAATCATTCAAGTCGTTAAATTTGACTTCGATTCGTTAAATTGACTTTGGATGTTAATATGTTGATATATGAGCTCTTCGAGTCGTTAAATTGACTTTGGATGTTAATATGTTAATATTATGAGCTCTTCAAGTCGTTAAATTGACTTTGGATGATAATGTGTTGGCGACATGAGAACAAGACCAATCAGACCAAACAAGGCAATAACAGGATAATACATTGTTACTATGATTCATTACGACTATTACTAATAAACAGGTATATAATAACATGACCCAAGATCATAACAATATCATTTTCATAATAATTGTGTTTATACAATTATTATACTATTACTTGTATTCAAACTGTTTATATCAAACCTATGAATTTCACTCAACCATTGTGTTGACTTTTTAACATGTTTATCTCAGGTAATTGAGCAAGTTACGGCACGGAGTGGCATGAACTCGAAGATGGCTGAACTGTTATCATTCGAACATGATGTTTTAGATTTTGGGACCTGCCTTTGTAAAACTCTGATTTGAAATGAATGATAACGTATCTTTTGAATAAACGTCTCTTTTGGGTTGTTTTCTATGATTATGATTGTTGTATCCATGAAGTAATACCCCAGATTAGCTTCCGCTGCTATATTGTAAAAATAGGGGTGTTACATAATAATGTTTTTAGGCATTATATTTTATCAACACTTCGTGGCTTATTTTTTTCTTTTCGTGGCTTATTTCTTCAAATAAGCTCACGTCTTTTCTTTAAGATTCTTGATTGCTATTTGTTTCGTGTTCTTGCACAAAACACTCGTCCTTCTTGTTTAACTTCAAACTAGTCACATCCTTGCATTTCTTGTTGCTTATTTTCGAGCTTATTTCGGCTTATTTTAAGCTTATTCCAAACTTATATCTAGCTTACTTGTGGTTTTCTTATTTTTTTTATCTTTTCTTGTGCTCATAACCGGTCAAACAAGAGGGGAAACAAGATCTACAATTTTAGCCTACAAAGACAAGGACATCTTGTTTTTTAGTGAAAGTGGTCCTCACTTACAAAAGACATCAAGTGGAATATGTTCACAGGCCAAGCGGAATATGTAAGACAAGCGCGAGCGAAATATGCAGGTTTAGTTTAAGCGAAATATGCAGGTTTAGCTCAAGCGAAATATTACATTAACTAAAAAGACACTCTGCCAAAATTTTGACTTCAAGCGGAATATGCAATTTTAATTTCAAGCGAAATATGCAGCTTTGAGTTCAAGCGGAATATGTTTTAAGTTCAAGTGAAACATGCAAGATTGAGTACAAGCGAAATAAGTTTTAATTTCAAGCGAAATATGCAATAGACCAAGCGAAACATGCATTTCATTTTTCAAGCGAAATATGTATTGATCAAGCGAAATGTGCAGTTTTCTAATCAAGCGAAATATGCACACTTTTAAGCGAAATAAGTCAGTTTAGAACTTTGAACTTTCAAGACATTCAATTCACAACAAACAAACCTTAATCCAAATTAATTAACATTCACGGTTTTCTATTGATTTTGTAAAATCTCGCGAAAGACACAACTCTTTTCTCGATTTTAATCATAGACTTGTAAAATCCCATGAACGTTTAGTGCTTTCTTTTTACCACAACTTCAATCACAACACATCTACTTAAGATCGTACAATCATTTTCACTTCACCATTTTTTGGTAAAATAGAAACGAAAGATACTTTATCTTCGTGTTCAAATTCGGAGAACAACAAATGCAACAAATTCGAAACAAAGCAAAAAAGAGTTGCATGATATCTTTTTGACAACTTCATTCATACCTCAAGCTTCTTTCAAACAACAACTTAAATGGAACTCGAACCGAGTCTGGATTCAAACGTGCATTTGCGATATTCTTTGGTCAAGATATAGAGACTTTCACAGGCATAATGTTCCTGAACGTGGACCAACTAGAAAAACAACTTAACAAAGAAGAATTTCAAGAGATTGGATCCATGCCTGCTTTTAAAGTACTCGAGACATAGTTTTAGATGTTCATCAAGTCACATATTTATTTGGATGATGAATTTGTTGTAATGACACGCAACTACTTTCTCCAATACACTCAACTTGCGATTCTAGAATTTCGTGACACACTGATCCAACACATGGAATCTGTTAAGAAGTCAATTGATGAAAGAGCAAAGCATAAAGACGAGTATAACAACTGGGTGAATGAAAGACAAATGCAGACAACAGAGGATAAGGTTGATTCGAGTAAAGCATTGGATGCTAGTTTGGTTGATACAGAAAGCAGTGGGACAACATTAAAAGAGCAAGATACAAGCAGCAGATCAGGGAATGATGCACATGCTGATGATGCAGATATCAGACCCATATATGATGAAGAGCCAATGGTTGAGGTACAAACAACTGCTGAAATCAATATCTTTGCTACTAGACAACAGCATACTGAGCAACCTGAATTCAATAATGAAGGATAGATTGACCAGAATGCTGAACAATGTCATGACACATGTACTTTGCCTGATACATTAACTGATAACCAGACAACTGAACTCTCAAATCAATCTCTTGAATTTGGAAATATTTGTCTCAAAAAGACTGTTGCCCAATTTCAAAAAGATTTTTTAAGAATGGAAGCACATTGTGTTAATCTTGAACTTAAATATCAAAATCAAGCTTTAAAAGAAGGGCAACATGGTCAATTTTTGAAAGTAACAAGTAATGAAGCCAAGGTTAAACATGACATAGATGTAATTGAAACAATAAACATCGAATTGGAACATAAAGTGGCTAAGTTACTTAAGGAAAATGAGACTTTGAAAAGGCATTACAAAGAAATGTTTGATTCTATCAAGACAACGAGAGCTAAGAACATAGAACACACAACTTCTTTGATTGCAAATAATGATAAATTCAAAGCTCAACTTCAGGAAAAAGGGTTTGCAATTGCAGCATTAAAAAATGAGTTAAGGAAATTAACAGGAAATAGTGTGAATACTAAGTTTGCAAAATCGTCAATCTTAGGGAAACCGGCTTTACAACCACGTAGAAACCAATCAGTTGTTAGACAACCGACTGCGTTTAAGTCTGAACGACCTAGATTTTCAAAGCAACGGTTTGCCTCCCAAGTTGATGTCAATAACGATTTATCAAAACCAGTCACTACACATTATTTGCCTAAGGAAAGAGAGTTTGGTGTTGCAAAACCTCATCACATGATTGCACCTAGCTCATCTAGGTATAGCTCAAATGACATGGTTCATAATCACTACCTAGAGAAAGCTAAGAAAAAGACACAAGAAAGCAGTAGGAATTCAGAACCTAATGTGATGCCTTCTGCTAGATCACAAAGCATGGAAAATGGTAGCAAACCAAAACCTAGGATCAATAACCAAAAGTCTAGGAATTGGCCTACATCTAAGAGTAGTTGCGTCACGATAAAGACTGTGCCCATAGCTGAACACTCTAGGAATTCTAGAAGTTTTTCTAACTCCAAACATTTTGTTTGCTCAACATGTCAAAAATATGCCTTTAATGCTAATCATGATTCTTGTGTAACAAAATTCCTGAATGAAGTCAACTCACGTGCTAAGGTTCCATCCAATAAGACAACAAAAAGATATATACCCATAGAGCAAACAAGTTTTGCAAAGAAACCAGAAAGACGGATCCCAAAAATACATAGGTCTTCAATCAAAAAGACTTCTGTTGTGCATGAGAAAACAATGACTCGTAGATCTTGTCTTAGGTGGAAACTAACTGGTAAAATTTTCAAGACAGTTGGTCTTAGGTGGGTTCCTACTGGAAACATATTCACATCTAGCACAACCAAGGTTGACAGTGAACCCCAAAATGGTTCAAATGACGATATCACTAACCAGTATGAATGCAAACAAACTCTTGATGTCAGTGCAGGTACACTTAACATACATGCAGGTACATCTTTAAATCCTACAAAGGAAGGACTCTGAGGTTGATTGCGTGTTGCTAAAAAGACTGATAGATCTGAGAAACCAGGGCTTCAAGAGAATTTCATCTGATGAAAAGCAATGACTTCTAGATCATAACATTCAGAACTCGGAATTCCACGACCAACAGCAATAAACTATCAATTTTAAAGCTGTTCCAAAAAGTTGTTTCCCTCCAGCAGATAAGACAGCTACATCATGACAAGATTTGGAATTACTATTTCACCATCACATAATAATGCTGAGGTCAACATGTAAATATTTTTGAAAAAAGAAAAATACAAAAACATAAAATTACAAAAAGAGAAATACAAAATAAAAAAAAATCAGAAAAATTGTTTTTCAAAAAATATCATATCTTGAACAGTGTCTCTTTGGAAATCGATCAACATTTACCGTACCTAGAAATGTTTGATTAATATCGACACGGTCGTGTTAAAAAAGTTCAATAGGAGTTTTAAAAATGTTTTTAAAAACATGTCCTTTCAAAATTTTTCTTGATGACTTGTAATCCGCTCTCAGATTGCAACTCGAACCCGAATGACAAAGGAGAGTGTACGCATAAGTGCGCTTATCCTTAGCGTTAGAAGAGAAGTCTTCTAACATTTTGTTTTTCAAAAAGTTGAACACAATTTTTCAAGAATTTCTCAATGACGATTCAAAATCTTTCAAAATTGTGTGTTCAACACTCCATCCCTCATATTGTTTTACAAGACAATTATTCTACATTTGGTGTTATTTTTTTAAATGAGTCAAAGTTTGAGGGGGAGTTTTTCTGAAAAATAATGTTTTAAAATGATTGGTTGGATTACATCATAACTATGACAATTTCTTATGTATTCAACACATTATAAAATATCTTAATAACATCTACGAAATAATAATACTATAAAAATAGATTGATTGTTATAAAGAATGATTAGGTGTTGAGCACAGATTTTTCAAGAATTCTTCAATGACAATTCAAAATCTTTCAAAAATTGTGTGCTCAACAATGCAACCCTCATTTTATATTCATTTTTACACACTTGGTACATTTTTTTTTGGTGTCAAACATATGTAAAATCGAGGGGGAGCAAGTTTATGTTCCATGTAATTCATGCTAAGTAAATGTTTTCCCCATGGTATTTTCAAGACAAATTTTAATCACAAACTATGTCAAAAAACTAAGTGAATTAAGTAATTTAAAATAATGGGAGAATTGAATTTTTAAAATGTGATCTGTGAAAATAATAAGTATCTTATCCAACTCAATTGCTTGATACTCTTTGAAAAAGGTTTTATGGTTACGATCTCATACCCTACAACATCTTATTTCACGACGATTCTGAAGTCATAAGGTGGTAAGGTTAGGTATTTGTCCTATGATCCAACAGAACCGAAGGGATCTACCCAAGGACACTCCATAGTTTAGAAAAAGCAGCCTTTAGGTATGATTAGATATGAATATATATAAGGAAGAATGCCGACTAAGATTGAGCTAACACTGGAACAATCACAACAAGGTGTTAGTAATGACGTCTTGGTAAGCATTGAAGGGGTTGAAGAATGAAAAAGAAATGTATGGATAAAGGGTGAAAAGAAAGAAGCCCTCCACATAACTTAGGCAGAAACCGAGTCAATACATATGCTTTCAGAATCACAATGTTGATTGCTGACATTAAAGATGACATCATGGACCCAGTGATGCAATGCACAACCCTTCCCAGCCATTCGAGTTTCTCTCAACAGAAACTTGTCTCATTTGTCACGGAGATACACACGACTTCTATTGACTTTCTCACTTCGAGTTAGTTGATATTGAATAGGTGGCAGTCTGCTCCAGCCTTCGATTACTAAAACCAAAACGCACTAATCGAGTCTAGAGCCAAGAGATCAATAAAATATCTCAATAGGTAAACACATTCCAATACTAACACTTGTTTGAACACCAATTAGTTCAAAAGAGCCTACGATTTAGATTATCCTTGTGATTTTGACAGAACATCCGAGTGATATTAAGGTACTACCCAATGAAGATGGAAATCCTGCTTAACCAGCATCAACAGCTCTGGTATGTGACTTACGAGATTCAATAAGAATCGAACTTCTGTCACCTGAAAGAAGACATGGTGTGGATTCAATGTGAATCAAACTTGTTCCAGGAAATGAATTGACGGCTTAATCAGAAAGATAGTAACTATCTGATTCACTCTTACCGATGTTGATATGCGTTGAGATGTTCCGTGTAATGAGGCACTAACAAGCATGGAAAATCTAATACATAAGTTTAGAAGATCCTAAGCTTTGAGCTAGATAACCCCTATAAAGGAGATTCTTTGAATCTACCTGATCAAAGGTACAATATTTATATTGTAAAACAGTCCTACAGAACCGAAGGTTAATCTAACCAAATCCAAACTAGATGAAAATGCCATATTCTTCAACACACTTTATTTGGCTAACTATATTTAATTTCAGGATACAAAAAGATGAGATGGTGATGCTTATTCCAGTTGAAAGTCGAAATTCATTCCTACAAGTGCTCTTGCTCATCTCAAACAACAAGACATACTATAAAGTTCGTGTACGCTTCTAATAACATTTCAACTTCCTTCCAAAATAGTATGAATCAATGAAGAAACCATTAGAAAAAGAGATAGAAGAAAGAACTTTAGAGAGAGAAAACAGAGAGAGAAAGTATAGAGAAAATGGAATGGTTGATTCCTTGTAACAAATAAAGAAACCTTAACAAATGAGACCACTATCCACACCCTCTCCACTCTTGGAGAGGGTGTTGGTTAGTTGGTCTCATTTGTAAGGTTTCTTATTTTTTACAAGTAATCAACCATTCCATTTTCTCTCTACTTTCTCTCTCTAGTTTCTCTCTCTAAAATTCTTTCTTCTATCTCTTTTCTAATGGTTTCTTATCATTGATTCATACCTATTTGTATGGAAGTGAAATGATATTAGAAGGGTACCGACACTTATAGTATGTCTTTATAGTTTGAGCATGAGCATGAGCATGTAGTAATGAATCCGACTTCAACTGGAATAAGGCATCACCATCTCCATCTTTTTGTATCCTGAAATAAAATAGTTAGCAATAAAGTGTGTAGACGAATATGGCTTTATCATTCGTCTGGATTTGGTTAGATTAACCTTCGGTTCTGTAGGACTGTTTTACAATATAAATATTGTACCTATGATCATGTAGATTCAAATAATCTCCTTTATAGGGTTTCTAGCTCAAAGCATAGGATCTTCTAACACATATGTATTAGATTTACCATGCTTGCTAGTTCTCATTACCGGAACATCTCAAAGCATACAATGGTAAGAGTGAATCAGATAGTTACTATCTTTCCTGATTAAGCCGACAATTCATTTCCAGGAACAATTGATAAACATTGAATCACACCAACGTTTCTTTCAGTTGACAGAAGTTCGATCATATAGAATCTCGAAGTCAACTATCAAGAGCTTTTTTGATCTGGTTCAAGCAGGCATTTTCCATCTTCATTGTGAGTACATAAGTATCACTCAGATGTTTTGGAAAAATCTCAAGGATAATGCGTAGGACTCTTGTGAACTAATTGGTGTTCAACAAGTGTTCGTAATGGAATGTGTCCTAATGAGATTTATTTTATTGATCTCTTGGCTCTAGACTTGATTAGTGCATTTTGGTTTTCGTAATCGGAGGCTAGAGCAGACTGCCACCTATTTAATATCAACTATCTCGGAGTGAGAAAGTCAATAGAAGTCGGTTATCTCCCGTGACAAAAGAAGACAAGTTTTTTGTTGAAGAGAGAAACAATAATGGCTGGGAAGGGTTGTGCATTGCATCACTGGGTCCATGATGTCGTCTTCAATGTCAGCAATCAACATTGTGATTCTGACAGCATATGTATTGACCCGGTTTCTGCCTAAGTTGTGTGAAGGGCTTCTTTCTTTTCACCCTTTATCCATACATTTCTTTTTAATTCTTCAACCCCTTCAATGCTTACCAAGACGTCATTACTAACACCTTGTTGTGATTGTTCCAGTGTTAGCTCAATCTTAGTTGGCATTCTTCCCTTATATAATTCTAAATCCTAATCATACCTAAAGGACTGCTATTTCTACTATTGGAGTTCCTTGGGTAGATCCCCTTCGTACTGGTTTGGATCAGAATGACAAATTACCTAACCATACCACCTTATGAATTCCATAATCCTCGTGAAATAAATTTGTAAGGGTATGAGATCGAAAACCATAAAAACCATTTTCAAAGAGTATCAAGCACATTGAGTTGATTAGATCACTATTAATATTCAAGATCACATTTAAATACAAATTCACCCCTTATTTTAAATACTAATTCACTTAGTTTTTGAATATTTGTGATTAAAATTTGTCTTGAAATACCATGGGGAAAACTTTTACTTAGCATGAATTATATGGAACATAAACTTGCTCCCCCTCGATTTTACATATGTTTGACACCAAAAACAATGATACCAAGTTGTAAAATGAATATAAAATTGAGGGTTAGCATTGTTGAGCACACAAGTTTGAAAGATTATTAATTGTCATCGAAGAATTCTTGAAAAATTATGCTCAACCACCTAATCATCTTATAACATTCAATCTATTTAATAGTCATTATTATTCCGTAGATGTTATTAAGACCTTTTATAATGTGTTGAATACATAAGAATTGTCATGTTATGATGTATCCAACAATCATTAAAACATTGTTTTTCAGAAAAACTCTCCCTCAAACTTTGACGCATTTAAAAAATGACACCAAATGTAGAATAATTGTCCTGTAAAACAATATAAGGGATGGAGTGTTGAACACACAATTTTGAAAGATTTTGAATTGTCATTGAGAAATTCTTGAAAAATTGTGTTCAACTTTTTGAAAAACCATATGTTAGAAGACTTCTCTTCTAACGCTAAGGATAAGCGCACTTATGCGTACACTCTCCTTTGTCGTTCGGGACCGAGTTGCAATCTGAGAGTGATTACAAGTCATCAAGAAAAATAGAAATGGCATGTTTTGAAAGCATTTAAAACTCATGTTCGAACTTCATTTACACGCCCGTGTCGATATTAATCAACATTTCTAGGTACATAAATGTTATCGATTCTAAGAGATATGTCGAGAAGAATATTTTTTAAAACATTTTCTGATTTTTTTTTTGATTGTGTATTTTCTTTTTGAAATTTTATATTTTTGTATTTTTCTTTTTTCAAAAATATGTACATAGTGATGTTTGATGAAGTATCAAGCAGATTCATTTGTCAAAACCTCCAGTTCTGCTGGAGTCAAATATCTCATACCAATTCGCCTGACAAGATACTGAAACATATCTTCGGATAGGACTTTAGTAAACATATCAGCCAATTGGTATTCAGTTCTGACAAAGTACAATTCAATTATACCATTTTCAACATGTTTCTTGATGAAATGATACCGAGTATGGATGTGCTTGGTATGGGAGTGCTGCACGGGGTTGCATGAGATTGTTATGGCTGACTGAGAGTCACAATACAATGGTATTTTGTTGTAGTTGAAGCCATAATCTTGAAGCTGTGTCCTCATCCATATTACTTGAGCACAACTTGCAGATAACGCCACGTATTCAGCCCTCTAACGGATACATTGCAGTACTTCTCAGCTTCATTTAAAGACATCTAGCTGACTAAACTTATCACTAGAACTGTATTCCTCCAAAAGTGCTTTTGTGAGTAGCAAGCAACCGGCATGATGACTATCTAAAAAGCTATTAGTTCAAAGCCAGAACCCTTCGGATACCAGAGTCCCATGTTAATGGTACCTCTTAAGTATCGAAAGATCCTTTTAACCTCTTTGAGGTGTTTTTCAGTCGGTCTTGCTTGATAATGTCATCAACGTAAATTTGCACAAGTAGAATGTCCTCCCCATATTTTATCGTGAATAAGGTCGGGTCAATGATACCTTTAGTAAAACCTTTAGAAATCAGGAATTTTGAGAGTTCATCATACCAGGCTCTCGGAGCTTGTTTTAATCCATATAGAGCTTTCCGTAGACGGTAAACTTTTTTTGGATGATCAGGATCAACGAATCCGTCTGGTTGTGCAACATAAACCTCCTCCATCAATGGACCATTAAGAAATGTCATTTTCATGTCCATCTGATAAATTGGAAAAGACTTGTGTGCAACATATGCGACAAAAATCCCGACAGCCTCCAAGCGAGCAACTAGAGCAAATGATTCTTCGAAATCAATACCCTCTTCCTGAGCATAACCCTTTTCTACAAGTTATGCTTTGTTGCGAATTACAGTTTGGTCTTCATCCTTTTTGTTTTTCCATAACCACTTTAGCTTGATTACGTTCTTGCCAAAAGGTTTGTCAACGAGTTCCCAGACTTATAGTATGTCAAACTGATGAAGTTCTTCCTGCATTGCTTCTATCCATGCAGAATCAGCCATTGCGTCCTTAATGTTTTTTGGTTCAACAGTGCTCACGGTGAGTACGAACATACACATTTCAGGTTCTGTTGCAAGTTGTCGTCTTATTTGCACTGGCTTGGATGGATTGCTATGAACTTGAGTTAACGGGTGATCTTTTGTCCATCGGTATTCGGATATTAGTTGATTGAGCAAGGTATGCACATTGAATTACCAATATATGCTTGAGGAAGACTTAAACTTTTCTGTACCGGTGTACCGAAGGATTGATAAATACCTGCTTGCATATCGTTTTTTCCTCCAACATGAACATTTTTTGGAGTTACAGGTTCTGATTAGGTTAAATATCGTTGAAGGTAGTGTGTCTTTTTGAATAGAATTGTCGGTGGGAGAAGAAGACTTGTTGACACGAGAAGTACCATCATTGAAAAATTCATCGTACAAAGGACCGAAAAAAGATCCAACTCCTGTTGTGATGGAACTGTTTATCATGCTGAGGAGAAACATTTTGTAGTTCTGGTGCAGGGTCAGGGTTGTCTTAATCTGACGCCTTTTGTCGTTGTGGAACAAGGCCTGAAGTGTCATTAGCAACAGACGTCTCAGGCATCTCTTTGAACTCATCAAATCTGAGATGTATGGATTCAACTATCAATCTTGTTCTCTTGTTGTAGACACGATATCCCTTTGACTGAGTGGAGTATCCCACCAAAATGCACGGATCCCCTTTTTCTTTCATCTTATCCAAGTTCTCACCATCTCTGGTTAGGTAACAAGTGCAACCAAAGATGTGAAGGTGTTTAATTAAGGGTTTTCTGTCATTAATGATGTTGATATCCGTTTTCTCATGATTTGTGGATGATATTGATCTATTTTTGAGTATAGCATGCGTTTTGCAAATTGCTTCAAGCCTAAAAGAATAAAGAAGATTAGAACTGAAAGCATCCGCGTTACGAGCAGCCTCAACAAGAGTGCAGTTTCGTCTTTCGACAACGCTGTTCTGTTCAGGTGTTCGAGGTGTAGAAGTTTGATGCTCAATTCTTTCTTCTTTAAAGAACGCATTAAGTGTCTTGTTTAAGAACTCAGTACCTCTGTTAGTGCGAATCAAAAAATTAACTGGGGCTTAAAGATTTATCCTTTGGATTATCATGAGAAAGTCTTTTAAAACTTTTTGTGTTTCCTCATTGGAACGTAGAAGAGTTCCAAGTATATTTGGAAGTAGTCATCAGGACCAATTACAGAAATAACTCTTCCCATTATGCTAGCAACCCGCATTGGACCACATAAGTCCCATATGAAGCAAATTTAACCTTCCTTTTGAACTTGGAACAATCTTTGTCTTGAATGAACTTCGTTTTGCTTTACTCACTTCACAAGAGGAACATATCTATCCTTGACATACTTAATAGCTTTGGTAAACAAATCACAACATCCCTACTTTGAAAGCAAGTTGATGTTGTCGAAGTTAAGATAAGAAAGTCTTCGATGCCATAACCATGCTTAAGTTGGTGAGGCTTTAGCCATGAGACAGATTGGAGTTGATGAAGTTGTTTCTTGAAGAGAAATTGTATAGAGATCAGATCCACGATTACCGGTTAGTAAGTCGTTTCCGATAGATCTTTACCAAAACACGAAAATTCCAAAATGGCAACTCCAAATCCCATCACAAATTGACCAACCGAGAAAAGATTGTGATTGAGACCTTCGACGAGTAACCCTGTTGATCGTTTAAAACATTCCTTGAACCAAATCTCCAGAACCAATAATTGGAGCAAATTGATCATTGCCAAAACGAACGGTACCCAAATATTTTTCAACAAAATTGCACAGCAGTGATAGATTGCCTGTCATGTGCTTTGTGCATCCCGAGTAAAAAATGAATAGGATGAGTTATACAATCTGCAAGAGAATTAGAGGACGATGGAATACATGACAAATTGGATCCTAAATGTATGTGAGTTTTAAGACATTAGTTTAATCCCTAAGATACATTTTCTATGAGCAAAAACTAACTGTCTATCAGTCACACTTTCAATCTCGAACTTTTAGTACCCACTTCTTTTTGTCTTAGGAACCCATGTATATGCTGATGGGCATTGGTTTTTTGTGCTATCCACCATTCCACTGCCTTAACTAAGTATCTATATACATCCAATAGTAACTCTTAGAATTTGGGTAGTGATTCTGATGCAACTGTTTTCTATGTGTAATTGTAACAGATTTGTTCGCTTGACTTTTGGGTTTTCTAGTACTAATAGGCACTACATTAGGCTTCTTAGTTCTAGCATTCACGTCATTCAAAAACTTAGAAACACAAGCATCATGATTCAAATTAAACACACATTTTCCACAAGTAGCACAAACAGCATTAACATTCAAAGTTCTGGAATTTAAACTGTCATTACACGCAGTTACAGACTTTTGTTTAATAGAAATACGAGAATCCTAGGGTGGTTCATCTATTTCAGTCTTCTTAAACTTCACTTTGACAGTGTTTGGCAGGACCTTATCTTCTCATTTGATGCTCCAAGGCTATGGTCCTCCTCCTCCCCCCTCTAACAAAAGTTCTGTGAGCAACTCCAGAAGAATCGACACGCGAAGGATTAGTATTCCTAGAAGTCTGAGGCAACTGTGGTGCTCTAGTTTGTGTTGTACTACTGTCAATTCGATACATGCCTGGTTTAATCACATTTGTGTTTTCTTACAGCTTGCGATGTCTGTTTGAGGCAAATTCTGTGGAGTGACTGTTTTGAATAAACCCTCGTGACTCATTAGTTTTTGAACTGACTTTTTCTTTGCAAAATAGTTCTCTCAAGAGATCTAAAAAAAGGAGCCGGTTTTTCCTAAAACTGAAGGTTTTGGAATCCTTTGAGCATGTGGTTGTCGACACAGATGGGTTAAAAACATAGTATCCACAGATTTACCTTCCATTTTTTCAATGAGTTTTTCTTTAACTCACTGATTGCAAAGTGTACCCTTGTCTAGTATTGGCTTTCAAACTCTTGTATTATCAAATATTATTCCCGATCTTTACGAAATACATTTGTACGCCTTTTCCTTTGCAAACTGTGTTCATTTTTTAGTTGTTCTTTGACATTGTTGTAAAGCCGATTTCAAGAGAAATTTGAGTGTTTTTCTAATTTAGCAAAACTGAGTAAAAGCCAGTGTAAATTCTCTTTACTACAAATTCAGTTAGATTAAAAGCTTTGTGCAAAACAGTCACATTCCTGACTTTAAGAGAGATAAGCATTGAATTTCATGATCTTATCTAAATCAGTAAGATTGCAATATGAACACATAATATCATTCAACACACATTCTTGCAGAAGCATATCATACATGTTTGAAAATTCTGCCTTATCAGATTTAAGTTCATCATTTTCATCTTTAAGAGATTCAACGTACTTTAAATGAGCATGCATTTCTTACTTAAGTTCATGAACAAATGCAAAACTATCATTCTGAGTCTTAAGGGCAAGGGGCATCAAACATGTCTTAACTATGATTTCCATATCTTGAGCAGTTGGGTTACGAAGATGAAGACTCGTTTGAATGTTTTACCCATGCTTGATCGACAATTTCTTTCAGATGATTAATGTTATTCGTCATGACATTGTATGCTTGTCTATTGTTGCTTATTGATTTTGACACTGGTAAGAAATCAATGTTTTTGAAAATATTTGGTTTTTCTTCACAATGAATTTTTCCCACATTTCTTTTACTTAATTCATTGCCTGTGCGAACTGAATTTCATAATGCTGAGTCGGGGTTTTAAAAAAATTTCATAAAGACTATTTTACCTATTGGTATCAAAAAGGTTTCACTAAGTCTTTATTCAATTTTGATCGACTCTCTTCTTCAAGAGTTAGAATCTCTTCCCTATCGAGGACGAGTCTGTTTGCAGGATCAGATTGTTCATGTGGGATCACATATAAACATGGTCTCATAATGAGCCTTTTTGAGGTTACATTGGATGGCAAATGTAGTCTTCCATTAAATGTAGGGCATTTGGGTGCTAAATATATGAATGGTTGGATTGATTGGACTGCTTTTGTAAACAATTTTCATTCAAAACTTTAATTGGTTTTCCATTGAAATCATTTTGTCAATATCTTTTTCTTCTTAGCTTCAAATTTGTTAGTACCTTTGTTTCTCATTTTTTTTTTTTTTTTTTTTTTGGAAGGGGTGAGAGAAGGTTTTTTTTTGTGACAAGCCTTCGTAAAGAGAACTAATGTTAAAAAGACTCTGTTTGACTAACTCATCATATTTCTCTTTGACAACTAAAATTTCGTAGGCTTTAACTTTTAAACCTTCTTTTATGTCAATTTCTTTTTGAGCTAATAGTCCTAGAGTTTCATTTAACTTACGTTTAAGTTTGTCATAGTCAACTGTATGATCATTAAGAGCCTTGTACCTCTCAAACTCAGTCTGTTTATTTTGAAGTACAACTAAGCGACTATTCCACAAGAATAGATTTGCACTCAGTTAATTCTTGAGTCAATGTTGCATTTGCTTTCTTTAATTGCTTTTGAATCTTTTTATTTTCATCGACATCAAGTTTTAAATTAGCAAGTGCAACACGCTCATCATCACATTCTACATCATTTTGGTCATCCTGAATATCATTATCACACATATCCGGTGAGTCAGGAATGACATTACTATCACCCGTTTCCACTGCACATGTGTTAGAATAAGATACAGATTTGCTCAAAATGTTGTATGTCATTGGCAAACACATTATCGTCAGTATCGTATTGTACCTGTTCCAATGGCTCAGCGTCAGTGCCTGAGTCTGCATTAGGAACCTCTTGGATCTTTGCCATGTAACTGTAATGTGCTTCCAACTCTTGTTCATCAATTTCTTCATCCATGTCTGCTAGCCAGTCAGATTGCTCTGCTTGAAGTTGAACACCTTTCTTAGCTTGTTTACACAGCAACATCTTTTCCTTATGATACGTAGAGTCTTTAACCCGTTTTGGCTTTCTGCATTCCTTAGCATAATGACCAAATTCCTTGCAGTTAAAACACTGTATCCCAGACTGTTGCACTACTTGACCACCTACAGTTTCTCTAGCCCCAGCAACATTTACTGCCCTCTGATTCCTAAACTGTCAAGTCTGATTATCATTCTTGTACCTTGGAGTAGTATCCACATTCTTGTTTCTGGTGTTTGAGGAAGTTCTGAGGTTGTTGTTGGTAGGTTTGTAGATTTTCTTGAAGTACTTTGCAATGAGAGCCAAATTTTTCTACATGTCTTTATCCCTCTAAGCTTGTTCAGGATCATTGTCTTCTTCGGAAGTTGACTCAGATGGTGGTGTGATTGGTTTGGCTATCTTTTTGCCTTTGTATCTTGTAGTGCATGAATCAGGTTGAAGTGAAGCTTTTGATGTGGTGCCTATGATTGTAAGACTTTGATGATTGATAATAAGGGTCGTGAAGTGTTGAGCATTAGCAACAAGGCTAATGGGTAAGGCATTCTGGCCCAATCCTTTCAGTACGGAGTTCATTAACTTCCTTTTAGTATTGTTTCAGAATGTCAAAGAGTTTGCGATATGAAACTTCATCCAACTTGTGTTGTTGCTTGACAATTGTTACAAATCTTGACCATTCTGGTTGAAGTTGTTGAAGAAATTGAACATTGACTTGGCACGTAGCAACGGTCAAATTGTTCCTGATCATTTCATTCATCTACTTGTAGTATCTGTGTAGTTAGACCAGCTTATTAAGAGAAATAAGCCATGGTTTGCTTATGTAAACCACAAAAATCAAACACTAAACACCCCTTGGGAAGTGATACCACATGTTATCTTATAAAATCCTTCACAACAATAAGCAAACTCGAATAAGCCCCTCAATAAGCTCTTTTTGAGCTGGCAAAATAAGAAAAGAAAAGTAGAGAGAGAAAGAAACTTGGAAACTTTAGCTTAACCAAATGTTTCTTCAAATCAAGTCTACTTTCATGGTTTTTCTATTAATTTTGTAAAATCCCGACAAGTAATCTTTTTCTTCTCGATTTTAATCATAGAGTTGTAAAATCCCGTGGAAGTTAATTGCATTCTCTCTCACCACGAAACAATCAACACTTCATAACACTTAAGATCCGATATCCATTCACAACTTCATCAAAATGTCAAATACCATTTTGCAAACACAATCTCAAGTATTCTTCAGAATGTCACAGTTTCTTCGTGTTCAACTTCTAACATTCAAGAAGAAGAGACAACGTGCAAGAAGTAGATGCATCACAGTCGTAAAAGAAATCTAGTCTCAATTTAGTTTCTCTCGGAAACTTTAACAAGATTATGGCACGATGCCTAATCTTTCAAGAGCACCGTTCTCTCAAGACTTGGATTTACTAGAACAACATCTTACTAAAGATATAATTTCTAGGACTGATTGCACAACTACTTTGACTAATCTCAGAACAAAGTTTGAAAATGCTTTCAATTCAAAATTCGAAGAGCATATGAGGAAATATACAAGATATAATGCTCAATCCTTCAATGATGCAATGATCTGTACCATGGATTCCATTCGGAAATACATCTTGAGATAATTCTTCATCACAACGGACTCTAACATTTGTTGGAAACAAAAGACCGTTTGATGCAGAACACAAGAAGATCATTCACATCAAACCCAAGCAGTGCATACTGATTCATTGAAAGTTGATTTAGTTGTCAAACAAAACTCTTGTTCTGAGAAAGAAGACAGTAATTCAGAGACTACATCTAGCAAATCAGCAAAGGAATGCAGCTTGAATTCTGAAACACAAGATGTTCATGCAATCACATACAAGATGTCAAAAGCAAAAGAAAGATGCATGCCATTATCGATTACATTCATTCACCCTTCAAGTTCTTTCAAAAGGAGACTCAAAAGGTACTCACATCGAACATGGCTTCAAACGGGAATTCATGTCACTCTTTGGTCAAGATGTTGATACTTTCACAAGAATAATGCTCCTCAATGTAGATCAACTACAAAAGCAACTTGACAAAGATGAATTTCATGAAGATGGATCCATGACAGCCTTTTGGGTGGTAAACAACTAGTTCTAAAAGTTCATCGATTCAAAGTTTACATTGGATTATGACAGTCAATGACATCACTACTTGTTGAATACACTAGAATCGAGGTTCAACACTTCAGAGATACACTACTCCAACACCTAGGTAATGTTAAGAAGTCCGTTGCTGAAAGAACACATCATCAAAGACAGTATGAAAGAAGGGTGAATAAACGACAGATGCAGACGCAATAAAGTAAGATTGATACGGGTAAAGCATTGGATGCTGATTTGGTTGACACAAAAAGCATTAGGACATACTCAACAGTGCAAGATGACAATAGCAGGTCAGGAAATGATACAGATGCTGATGATGCAGATATCAAACCCATATATGACAAAAAGCCAATGGCTGAGGTACAATTGACTGCTGAATGCAATATCTTTGCTATAGGACAACAACATACTGAGCAACCTGAAATCATTGTTGAAGGTAGGGTTGACCAGTATCCTGAAACATGTCAAGTTAAAAGTCCTATGCTTGATTCATCACCTGATAACCAGACAACTGAATACTCAAAACAATCACTCGAGTCTGAGAATATTTTACTCAAAAAGACTGTTGCCCAATTTCAAAAAGATTTTTCAAGAATGGAAGCACATTGTATTGCTCTCGAACTTAAATATCAAAATCAAGCTTTAAAATTGGGGCAACATGGTTAAATTTTGAATGAAACAAGTAATAAAGCCAAGATTAAAAAGGAAATTGATGTACTTGAAATAATGCACATCGAATTAGAACATAGTGTGGCTAAATTACGTAAGGAAAATGAGACATTGAAACAGCATTACAAAGATTTGTATGATTCTGTTAAAATTACGAGAACTAAGACTACAGAACAAACAACATCTTTGCTTGCTAATAATTCTGAATTAAAAACTCAGATTCAGGAAAAGGTTTTTGCAATTGCTGCTTTAAAAAATTACTTACGAAAGTTAAAAGGAAATAGTGTAGATACTAAGTTTGATAAAACATCAGTCTAGGGGAAACCGGTTTAACAATCACCAAGAAACCAATCAGTTGTTAGACAACCAAATGCGTTTAAATCTGAAAGGGCTTAAATGTCAAAACAATGGTTTGCCTCCCAAGTTGATGTGAATAAGAATTTGTCAAAACCAGTAACTCAACATTATTTGCCTAAGAAAAAAGAATCCGCCTTTGCAAAACCTGATCACATGATTGCATCTAGCTCATCTAGGAATAGTTCTAAGAACATGCCAAGATTTAGTTCAAATGACATGGTTCATTATCACTATCTAGATGTAGCTAAGAAAAAGATACAAGAAAGAGATAGGAACTCAACAACTAGTCTAACTACTTCTGCTAGAATTCAAAACCACTGCTGATGAAGCAAACCAAAACCTAGTGCAACAATTAAAAACATCTAGGAGCTTAGCCTGTTATCTAAAGTAGTCCCGCATTTTACGATACCAGCTGTGCCTCACGTAGATCACTCTAAGATTCTAGTTCTTTTTTAGATTTCCAAAAACTTTGTTTGTTCTACATGTCAAAGTGGGTCTTAATGCAAATCATGATGCTTGTATAACAAAACACCTGACGGAATAAAATCACGTGCTAAGATTCAATTTCCATAACCAGATGCAGTAACCAACCCCGTAAGATCAAAAGAGTCCAAACTCAGAAACCTGTAGGCAAATCCTTACAAGGACATAGGTTTACTCCCTAAAAAAAGACTTCCGCTGTGTATGAGAAAACATCTCCTAGATCTGATCTTAGGTGGAAACCCACGAGTAGAACTTTCAAATCTGTTGGTCTTAGGTGGATTCCTACAAGAAAGTTATTCTACTCTTGTACAAGCAAGGTTGACAGTGAACCCCCACAAGGTTCAAAATGTAGATATCCCTCATATTCATGAATGCAAACAAACTCTGGATGTAAGTGCAGGTACATCAATCAAGTTCAGAAGGAACAAAGTCTTGATTTAAGTGCAGGTACCTTATTAAAGTATTAATAAGGAAAATCTCAGAGTATGGTTGCTGAAAAAGCTGATATCTCAGAAACCATTGTCAACGTGGATTCACAGATGATGATACAGAAAAATGACGTTTGATCACAAAAGTTTAAGCCTCGAACCTCAATGTCAAATGACGTTTGATCACAAAAGTTCAAGCCTCGAACCTCAATGTCAAATGACGTTTGATTACAACAGATCAGCCGTCACCTTCAATGTCAAACAACCGTTTGAACAAACTTTCAACTCGCACCACAAGAGTAATAGAAGGTCATCAAGAAGCTGAACAGTTAACAACGACAAAATGAGCCGGGATTTGCTAATTCGGTCTTTGTTCGACGAATATTTCAATGAGAAAATCAAGTTGTTTAAATCTTCCGCAGTCACTAACTACTGATGCATCAAATAAACGTCAACAACAACCTGATTCAACTTCATCCACTTCAACTCTAGCTACAACTGTCACTGCTAATGGAAACTTCGATTTGTAAATATTTTTATTCTCTCTTTATTTTTTATTTATAAAAAAAAATTTGAAAAAGAAAATACAAAAATATAAAACCAACAAAAAGAAAATAGAAAAATATAAAACCTAGAAAAACAAAATATAAAATCAAAAAAAATTCAAAAATACCAAAAAGAATCTTCTCGACATGTCTCTTGGAATCGATAACATTTACGTACCTAGAAATGTTGATTAACATCGACACGGGCGTGTAAATGAAGTTCGAGCAAGAGTTTCAAATGCTTTCAAAACTTGTCATTTCTAAATTTTTTCATTATGACTTATGTACATTACAGTGCATAACTCGGACCCGCATGTAATAGAGAAGTGTACGCTTCAGTGCGCTTACTCTAAAAATAGAAGAGAAGTCTTCTTTCATGGTTTTTAAAATCGTTGAACACAATTTTTCAAAAAGAACTTTCAATGTCAAATTGTCTACAATATAATTTGTGGTATTTTTCCATAAAAAGTGGTATTCGTTAAAATTGTGTGTTCAACACTCCCTTCCTCGAATAAGTTTAAAAAATTATGGTACGTAAAATGTCATTTTATGTGAATCAATTTCTGAGGGGGAGCATTTTAAAACAAAAGCCTTTTAATATTTTGGGTACATCTCATAAATGTTAATTTTATGTATCCAAACACATTTTATCGTGGTATAATTTTTCTCCCCATGGAATTTTTCATGTCAAATTTTAATCAATTGGTATTTCAAATAGTAGGTGTTTTATTATTTAAAATAAGGAGAGAAAATGTGATTAAAATATGTTATAGACGAATGTAGATCTTTCAGACTCTAGAGTGCAACTCTTTTTCTTTCATGTTACTAAACAATTTCGAATCTCGGAGCCATGTGTAGGGGGTTATTTGAAAATAACAAAGTCAGAAAATGGGATTTAATGGATTTCGATCTCAGAACCCAACAACCATTAATTTCACGACAATTCTGAAGTCATAAGGTTCATAGTTAGGAATAAGTCCTACATCAACCAAACCGGAGGGATCTACCCAAGGACAATCCATAGTTAGAAATAGCAGTCCTTAGGTATGATTTGAGATACTGATTAAGAGGGAAAAATGTCCAGACTAAGATTTGACTAACACGGAACAATTACAACAAGGTGTTAGTAATGACGTCTTGGTAAGCATTGAAGGGGTTGAAGAATGAAAAAGAAATGAGTATAGATAAATGTGAAACCAAAGAAGCCCCTCCAAACAACAAGCAGAAATCGAGTCAATACATAAGTCTATCAAAAATACAAGATGATTGTTGATATTGAAGAAAGACGTCATGGACCCAGTGATGCAATGCACAACCCTTCCCAGCCATTTGGGTTTCTCTCAAAAGAAACTTGTCTCATTTTTCATGGGAATAATAATGACTATTAAATAGATTGATTGTTATAAGATGATTAGGTGGTTGAGGACAATTTTTCAAGAATTCTTTAATGACAATTCATAATATTTCAAATTTGTGTGCTCAACAATGCTAACCCTCAATTTTATATTCATTTTACAACTTGGTATCATTGTTTTTGGTGTCAAACATATGTAAAATCAAGGGGGAGCAAGTTTATGTTCCATGTAATTCATGCTAAGTAAAAGTTTTCCCCATGGTATTTCAAGACAAATTTTAATCACAAAGTATTTCAAAAACTAAGTGAATTAGTATTTAAAATAAGGGGAGAAATGTATTTAAAATGTGATCTTGAAAATAATTAGTGATTTATCGACTCAAAGTGCTTGATACTCTTTGGAAAAGGTTTTCTGGTTACGATCTCATACCCTACAACATCATATTTCATGACGATTCTGAAGTCATAAGGTGGTAAGGTTAGGTATTTATCCTATGATCCAACCAGAACTGGAGGGATCTACCCAAGGACACTCCATAGTTAGAAATAGCAGTCCTTAGGTATGATTGGAGATGAATGTGTATAAGGGAAGAATGCCGACTAAGATTGAGCTAACACTGGAACAATCACAACAAGGTGTTAGTAATGACGTCTTGGTAAGCATTGAAGGGGTTGAAGAATTAAAAAGAAATGTATGGATAAAGGGTCTAAAAAAAGAAGCACTCCACACAACTTAGGCAAAAACCAGGTCAATACATATGCTGTCAGAATCACAATGTTGATTGCTGACATTAAAGATGACATCATGGACCCAGTGTACAACCCTTCCCAGCCATTCGGGTTTCTCTCAACAGAAACTTGTCTCATTTGTCACGGAGATACACACGACTTCTATTGACTTTCTCACTCCGAGATAGTTGATATTGAATAGGTGGCAGTCTGCTTTACCCTCTGATTACTAAAACCAAAATGCACTAATCAAGTCTAGAGCCAAAAGATCAATAAAACAAATCTCATTAGGACACATTCCATTACTAACACTTGTTGAACACCAATTAGTTCACAAGCTGTTAACAAGAGTTCTACGCATTATCCTTGTGATTTTGCTAGAACATCCGAGTGATACTTATGTACTCACAATGAAGATGGAAATCCTGTTTGAGCCAGCATCAAACAAGCTCTTGGTAGGTGACTTGCGAGATTCTATATGAATCAAACTTATGTCAACTGGAAAGAAACGATGGTTCGATTCAATGTGAATCAAACTTGTTCCAAGAAATGAATTGATGGCTTAATCAAAATGATAGTAACTATCTGATTCACTCTTACCGTGTTGTCTGCTTTGACACGTTTCGGTAATGAGAACTAGTAAGCATGGTAAATCTAATACATCTGTGTTAGAAGATCCTATGCTTTTAGCTGGAAACCCTGTCAAGGAGATTCTTTGAATCTAACTGATCACAAGTATAGTATTTATACTGTAAAACGGTCCTACGGAACCGAAGGTTAATCTAACCAAATCCGGATGAATGACAAAGCCATATTTGTCCACACGCTTTATTGCTAACTGTTTTATTTCAGGATACATAAAGATGGAGATGGTGATGCCTTATTCCAGCTGAATTTGGATTCATTACCACATGCTCATGCTCAAACTACAAAGACATACTATAAGCATCATGATTCAAGAATCATGAAAGCTTAAGAATTAAAGACAAAGACTTCCGCACAAACTCTGATATACAAGATCTTCCTTCAAAGATATCAAGTCTATCAAGGGAGATTGTTAGCAAGCTTTCAAGATGATGCAAAGTATGATCATGTTGGTCAAGACACAAGATCTCAAGGTGGAAAATACGATCAAGACGGAAGATAAAGATTTAAAGATCTCAGACGCAAAGACGAAGTCAAAAGGCAATGACAAAGGCTAAAGATCAAAGATCACAAAGCATGAAGGAACAAGCCTATAACAAGATAAAGACCAAGACAAAGACAAGAGCTTAACGATAAAAGCAATCTCATTGATCTCACGAAGGAGTGTCACAATGAACTTACTTCAGGGGAGATTGTTAGCCTCAAAATATTGAGTCGAACAATGGAAGTTCGTTCATTAATTATATTAGGTCTTGGTCATTAATTAATATACGTTGTAATAGGCTAGACGGGTAAACAGGCTCTTAAATGTAAGCTAACCGGTCACATGTATCGGGCAAAAGCCCAAGTAATCCTGAGCCCGGCCTGTAGAAATACTAAAGGCATGCAAGCCTTTTAGTTTTGATACATATACACCTCCTTAAGAAAAGTGAGGGGGTTGGTCATTTGTAATTTTTCATTTTTGCAAGTAACTCTCCCAATTCTCTCTCACTTTCCCTCTCTACTTTCTCTCTTTACAATTCTTCTCATCATCCTAGCTTATTTTCTTGTTTATCAATATGAAGTGAAGTGAATCTTGGATTCGACAATCAGTAAGAAGGCATGGACTATGATGAAACCTTTGCTTCTGTTGCAAGACTTGAAGCAATCAGGATCTTTCTTGCCTTTGACACCTACATGAACTTTATACTTTATCAAATGGATATCAAAAGTGCATTCCTCAATGGTAAACTAAAATAGGTTTATGTCAAACAACCTCTAGGTTTTGAGAGCAATAAGTTCCCAAAACATGTATGCAAGTTATACAAAGCCCTTTACGGACTTAAACAAGCTTCAAGAGCATGGTATGAAACTCTCTCAACCTTTCTCACTAAACAAAAGTTTGTAAGAGGTAAGATAGACAACACTATGTTTGTCTACAAAACTTATACTGATGTAATTCTGGTTCAAATCTATGTTGATGACATTATCTTTGGGTCCACTGGCACAAAATTATGCAAATAGTTTGCTAAACTGGTGACTTAAAGATATGAAATGAGTATAATAGGTGTCCTTACCTATTTCCTTGGATTTTAGATTAAACAATCTAAAATAGGTATTTCAATCAACCAAGAAAACTATGTCAAGGATCTGCTGAAAAAGTATGACATAAATTGTTCATCAGTGAAGACTCCAATGGTACCCCCTAATAAGTTAGGACCTAATCTCAATGGCAAAGCTATAAATGAGACTCAGTATAGAGGTATGATTGGATCACTAATGTACCTAACTACAAGCAGACCTTGCATTCAAATCTCAACTTGTCTCTGTGTAAGATATCAAGCAAATCCTAAGGAATCTCACCTTATTGTTGTCAAGAGAATTTTCAGGTACCTAAAAGGTACTCCCAGTCTTGGTATGTAGTATCCAAAGTGTTCAGGTTTCGACCTAAAAGGATACTCAGACTCTAACTATGTTGGATGCGACATGGATAGGAAAAGTACCTCAGGTGCTTGTTAGTTGCTAGGAGGCAAACTAGTGTGCTAGAGTGCTAAAAAGCAGCAATCTGTAGCTATGTCCTCAGCTGAAGCTGAATATGTAGCTGCTACTGGATGTTGTGCCAACATATTATGGATGAAGAGTCAACTCACTGACTATGATATCATTTATGAAAAGGTACCCATATTATGTGATAACATAAGTGTTATTCCAATCTCAAACAATCCAGTTCTGTACTTAAGAACAAAGCATATTGATATCAGATATCATTTTATTAGAGATCATATTCTAAAAGGGGACATTGAATTACATTTGATTCCCAATCAATATCAACTTGCTGATATCTTCACCAAGCCTTTGGATGAGCCAACTTTCAAAAGATTGATTGTTGAACTAGGTATGCTGAACATTGATTCAAAACCTAAAGCTTCAGTACTGACTGAAGAAAACTAAAGCTTCAGTGCTTTCATCCAAAACTGAACAAACTTTCATATGTTAAATGTCAGTTTAGTTTTTGCATATAACCTTTAGCTTGCTTAAGTAAAGTAACTTAGCAATCACATATGTCTCATTCATGGATTTGCATGAGCATGTGTGGTTTTGTCGCCTTCGCTGGAGCACATATATTAGTCAAGTTAAGAACTGAACAAAATTGATTTATTTTCTTCAGTTCAGTTTATAAAATGATTTTATCAAATTCTTTAGCTTTCTCTCGAGTGAAGTAACTGAGCAATCACATGTGTCTTATTCATGGATTTGCATGAGCATTTGGGGTTTTGTCGCCTTTGCTGGAAGATTGATGATGATGAAGATCACAATAATCTGTTCAGCATAACATAACACCAAACCTGAACCTAGTCCAGCTTTTTCAAATATCAATCTTAAGGTCAGTTTTAAAACAAATGTGATTCTCAAAAGTAATATTATTTTATTAAAATAATTTCCTTTTCAAAGAAGTTGTTTAATTAAATTTTATTAATATAGGACATCTAAAAGTTAGAATGACTTAATCACCTTTCTCTCACCTACATTTTCAGTTAAATAGACGGCTGATCACTGTTCTAGGTGTTAGATGCATGATTTGCTAACTTTTATTAAATATAAAGTAACACACATGTTGAAAACAAACCCTAAACATTCTCATAACTTTATAACCTCAAATGATAATTAGAATTTCTCAAAGAAAAATTTGTAATTTCATCAATCATATAAATCATAACAAACCTTTCAAACACCTCACTTTTACAAATTCATCAAGAACAAACATAACACACACCTCAAACCGGATCAAATCTTCAAAACCCTAATGGCTGAATCATCATCACACAATCCCTCTTCACCTAAAATCACTCCCAAAGAATAACCTATCACGCTTGACAAACCCGAAAGCCCAAACCCTTTCTTACATGTAAATCAGATTGGCTTTACCTTTGAAGAGATTGCCTTCACCACCAACAATGAAGTTGCACTACTATATCCCTCGCATCCAAACTCATAATACTTTAGGGAGGTGTCAGACTTCATTTCCAAATGTTGTCTAAAAGAAGCATTTATCAAGGCCCCAGCTCAATATAAAGAAGACCTGAGTGATATTTTGGTATACTGCAAAGACCTTAGATGAATCTAAGATTTTGGTATCCACTCCTACAGGTAGAATTAGAGAAGACATAGGTATCAACACCTTTAGGATTGCTATTAGGGCTCATTATCTACCTCACTTAAGTATGTATGTTTCTACACCCTCTATAACAATAGTGAGACCATGGTTTGAAACAGTAGGTTACAGTGGGAAGATTGGGGCAAAGGGAACTCTCAAAAAGAGTCGTCTTCCTCCTAGGTGGAGGCTACTAATGGGTCAAATCATTCAGTTTTTAGGTGGGAAAATAGGTGGCTTGGACCAAATATCCAACAAGGATGCCACCATCTTGTATTATTTGGCCAATGAGGTAAAGGTAGATTATGCTAAGCTAATATGGGAGGATATAATTCACAAACTGAGCAAGAAAACTAGGGAAAAGGTTGTTTCATACCCTAGGTTTATATCCCTTATACTGGAATACATGATGCCTGAATTTGATAATGAAGAGCTTACCATAAACCCCACTCAGGTCTTCAGTGTTCACAACTTAGGTCTTTTAGAACTACAATTTAGATGTTCCTGTGGACTCCAAAGCTCCAAAACCTTCCTTACAAACTGAGGATGTTCCCCAAGGCAAAAAGCCTGGAGCTAAAAGTGGACTCAGAAGAAAATAATTTTCAAAACACACATTTAAGTCCAAGACTAAGGCATTCAAATCCAAAGCTGGCCAATCAGAAAAAGAAACTCAGTCCAGTTTGGCCAAGGACAAAAGCCCAAGCCATCCTTCACCTCCCACACCAGTGGTTGGTGAAATGCATAAAGAGGCACAACAAGCAGCTGGTGGCCCAACATCTTTAGGGGCCACCAGTGAAGAAGGATCCCACCCTCAGCTCAGTAGTGGTATATTTGCATTTAATTTTTATTGAACATGTTTATTCAGCTTCTTTCATTTTGCACTCTGAGTCTGCATTGATGCTTCAGTAGATTCCATAGCTGAAGCTGATCTTGGAATATCAGCTCCTAATGATTCCATTCCTTAACAACAGGGTGTGGATGAAG